>KE505140.1:108736-120594 GCA_000441515.1 Elaeis oleifera
CAATTATAATGAAATTATATTAATATCCTATCATATTATTATGCTATAGTATTTAATATTATATTATATATATAATATAATAATATATTATATTATATTATACTCCAATACATAATGTTATGCAACATCCCTTGTTGTCATTTTATCATACTAAATGCATCTTCTCATTTTAATTATCAAATGCATGTTAAAGTTTTACGATATTTTAGAAATATGATTATCAAACAACAAATAGTCTTTGAAAAAAACTTTATTTTAAAAGCTCCAAAAACTCTATTGCCAACAATAATCAAACACAAGATCTTAATTATCTTGTTTCAATTTTTATTTTAAATAACTTTCTTACTTTGGAAAAATGGAAGGAAAATTTTCACTTCCATTTTTCAAAATAGGTTCCCCCTCTCTCTTATCCCCTTTGTCTAACCTTCAAAACTCAACCGTATCATTCTATCTCCTTGCAGCTGTTGCTATCCTCCTACTCATCCCCACCGCTGACCATCTCTCTAGTAGCTCTCTCCATTGCCTTACTATCGTCCTCCTTAATACCACCACCATTTTCGTTCATTTACTCGTTCATTTCAATGTCCATATTCTATTGTCGACAATCCATTTTTTCATTTTCAGTGTCTATTCGTTCGTTCCAAGCATCCATCTTCTATCATCATTCTTCCATTCATTTGTTATTTTGGGAGTAGTAATGTTCATCTATTCTCAATATCCATTAGTCCAATCGAGCATGCTCTCGTTCAAGCAGCTTCCATTGCGTTGTCCTTGATTGTCCTACTCTCGACTCTCTTGATACTTGCTTAGTTCTATGCTTCTAACTTCTATTGTAGCTTTCCGTGTTGTTATTGAAAAAGTGGGTAAATTATGTTTGTGTTCCCTAAAGTTTTGGTTGGATTTTAAACATCCCTAAAGTTTAAAAGTATAAATTTGGTTCCTCTATTTCTCAACTATTTTAATGTGATCCTTAAATTTGGCTACTTTCGCTCATCAAAATTCCATCTAGCATTAACCAATGAGTATGTGGCTGATTATATGGTAGATTGATGATAATGTGGCATATAAATGATGACGTAGAATAACAAAAAATTTTTATTTGATAATGGGGTATATGGTGATAACTAGATCTGCTCAAAATCCGGACCACCCGTGGATCCGCTCAAGCCAGATCCCTTAAAATGGGCTTGGGATATGATTTTCAATCTGACAGGTAGGCCAGGTTTAAAATCAAGCCTGAATTTTCAAACAATCCAAGTTTGAATTTGTGTTAATTCAACTTGGATCCATATTCCTCTTAATCCGATCCAAATTCCACATATGCATAAGTCGTTAGTCTGTAACCAATTCCTATTCCTCTTCTTCTCGACTCTCTCAATCCTAATCTCTAATTCCCCAACTCCAGCCACCCCATTCTCATTCGCGATCCCAGCATTGTTAAGTAGAAGACTAGAAGGATACCTAGTTTGACACCACCCATGACCTCCACCTCCACCTCTACAAACCCCGCCACCGCCTCCCCACCGACGATCCCAATCTTTGATCTTCTATTACTTCTACGGAGGTTGGCTCAAGTACTTGGTCCAACTTCCACAACTGTTGCCTTCATCTTGCTACCAAGCTTCGCGCCATCATCATCGCCCCTGACTACCGCCTCATGCTTGAGCACCACCTCTCCACTTCCATCCCGCTTTCATCGTGAAATGCCTAGGACCTCTCCTTTATTCTGTCACCTTCTCACCAGACATGCTCTCCTTAGTGTGCTCGGCAGCTCTCTTCCTTCCCCAGCCTCCCCATCTCTTCCTTAATCATCCCATCTTCCTCGGTGTGCTCAGCTTTTTCCAACTAGGATAGGGCTAGGGCTTTCCTTCCTACCATTGTGCCTTCTCCTTGTGCCTCCATGCCTCTTTCTTGCACCTTTGCACCTCCCTGCCTCTTCTTCCCACCTCCTCTCTGCCTCCTAGGCCCCGACATCCTCCCACCTTCTCTCATCCAGTGATGTCAGCTCTGGCAGGTAAGCTAGATTAATTATTTTGTTCCCAAAATATTAAGATTGCTTTTGAGAATCTGCTTGGAATATTATGTGCCAATTAACTAGCTGATGGATGAGTCCAGGATCTTCTTTCTTGAGAATTTGCTTGAAATATCATATGTCAATTACATTGATTTGATGGACTTTGCTTTTGAGATTTGGGTATAAAATTATTTTATTGAACCATCACTTTGAACCTTTTAGTGATAATTTGATTTTATGTGACCGGCATATTAAAGGTTATTTATTTTCATAAAAGCTTATATTTTTTTCTTGGACCATGCTAGAGTTTTACTTGCCAAATTATGTGGCTCACTTCAACTATTATAAAATCTTTTGAGACTATGAAAAAAATTTAGAATTGGGTGATTTCAATAATCCTTATTAGAACAAAGACCGCATCTTTTGAGTCTCCTTGTTGCTCTTACCTTGCTTTCCAACCCTTATTAGGATACAATGATGATAGATGATACTGATCTGAATATAGTGTAAAACCATTAGGAACTAAATTTATCTTAACTATTTTTGGGGTGTTCTAGGAGCTATTTGTTCTTCCACTTTATTATATTTTTTACTAATTTATTTAAATATCATGCAATACAGAACTTCAAACGTCAATGGCTAATGCTAGTGCATCATTTAGTATGAATGTACAAAATGGATATAGTGAGTATGATAGTCCTAAGTGTCGGAAGTTAAATTATAAAGTGTGGGAGAACATGGAGAGGATTATAGAAAATGATGAAATGAATGCCAAATGTAAGTATTGTAAGAGGTTATTTGCAGTTAGTTCTAACAAAGGAACTTTTCATTTGTTGTGTCACATAAAAAGATATCCTAGAAAGAGAAATAAAATATTAGGCAATGTATGCTTTTATATTTCTGCTGATAGAAGCACATCAGTAAAAATTTATAAATTTGATCATGATGAGTCTTGTAAATCACTTATCAATTTTTGGTGCCTAGAAGATATCCTTTTACCATTGCAAAGGAGCCCACCTTCAAATACTTTATATTTGTGAACTATCCAGAATTTAAAATATAAGTAGGCATACTGCAAGAAGAGATTTATTTCCTATTATATGAAAGAGAGAGAACTTGTCCAGAAAGAGTTGATGAAAGCTTATGGTAGAATTTGTTTGACTTCTGATAATTAAAAATTTGAGTATACAATTGATAAATATATTTATATCACCGTTCTTTAGGTTGATAGTGATTGAAGTTGCAAAAGAGAATATTCATTTTAGGATCTTAACTTCTCCTTTTAATGAGCTATCTTATAGCAGATGAGGTAGCACTGTGCTTGACTCAATAGAAATAGACAATAAAATTTTTAGCATCGCATTGGACAATGCATCTTATAATAATTCTATGGCTAACTTTCTTAAATATCAATTTCTGACAAAAAACTGTTTACTACATGATGATAATTTTTTCAAATTCATTGTTATGACCATATTTTGAATCTCATTATGCAATATAGTTTAAACATTATTGAAGATATGACTACTAAAATTCACAATATAATTAAGTACATTAGAAATTAGTTCCTCAAAAAAAGAAGTTTTAAGAAATTGCTACTAAGAGTTTCTAATTGAATATAGAGAAAAAATTGCATTGTGATATCTATGTGAGATGGAATTCGATATATTTGATGCTTGATCATGCACTTTATTTCAAGAATGTATTACAGCATTGGACATAAACAGATAAAATTTAAGTTGTACTTTTGAAGAGGAATGAAAAAAAGTATACATACTTCATAGATTCTTAAAAATATTTTATGAAGTAATATCGATGTTTTCTGATACTAAATATCCAACTTTTAATATTTACTTCAAACGGGTGTAAAAGATTCATACTTGTTTGTTGGAAGCAATAGGAGGTCTATATAGTTTCATGTCTATATTTCATAAATTTGATAAGTATTGAGCTGAATATTGTTAGATATATATCTTAGAAGCCAATTAGGATGATATACATAAACTTTCTAGAAGCATAATTTTATAATTTAAATTATTCAAATCAATAAAGGTTATTTTCATTCATGTTATATTATTGTATCCATAAATTATCCAAAGAATTAATAAGATGATGACACATATTCTCAAGAGTTGAGAATTTGAAGTATGTATTATTAATGATTAATTCTCAAATTACTTTCGATCAATGGATCATCATGGAGACGGTGATTGATCTGATAAGATTGGTGCACGGATCGCTTCATTTTCGATAGATGAATCTCGAGTCTACAATATGAGGACACTGAAATGAGAGTACAGGTGGTTGTTATAGAACAAGAATATCGAGTGTGCAAATTATGAGAAGTCACTTCGATGCCTATCCACTCATCAATTACTTACTCGATGCTACGGTTATATGACTAGCCCTTTGACTTAAGGTGCCTCGACTATTCACAATGAGGCTACTATAGTTTGACTATATATATACTTGGTCTCTAGCTATATAGATCCTTACGATGCATGTTGGCTGTCATAGATTCATTGTAGAAATAGGATGCGCACCAAGATGAAATCTATCATCCTTGATAGATAAGGAAGATGGTCCTATATGATTTATAAGACTGAGTTCAGAAGACCTTGGACAGGATAGTATGAATAGTAAAAAAGAGTTTTCACATACTTCACATCGAAAACTTAAGCCGAGTAAATTTTACATATGACAGATGATGTGGTTTGATGAGTAATTCATGACCCCCATCTTGTCGGAACCTATGATAGAAGGATTGTATCACATGCCAACTATACCTAGAGATTCATCATATTCCATTCTACTGGCTTGCCACCATATGCTGCTAGATATTACTAATGGATTGTGGGATCTATAAAGAATCATATAAATGATTGAATGATTCTTTGTTGGAAAGAATTAAAAATATTTCAATCCATTGAAAAGAATTTCAATGATGTTGTAATGAAGATCATAACATAACTCACTATTAGACAGAATAGAACCTACGAGATCACACATATAAGGAGTTTGAGACTGATCAAATGGTTGGATCCAAAATTATCAATGTGATTGATAAATTGAACTAACTTATAATTATTATAAGTAGCAAGGACTTAATTGCTAAAGGTTAGCAAGTTTGAGGAGGACTAATGTACAAATATTGTATGTATTAATTTGATTGGATCAAATTAATTATGGCTGAATTTACGTTGAATCAAATAGGAATTTGGTTCAATTGAATTTGGATCAAGTTTGGGTTTAGATCACATGCACCCAAAGGTTTGGATGCATTAGGTGTATGACACTTGAACCTAGCCTCCCTAATCTATTTTGAGTTGCTTTTGACCAAGTCAACAGGGTCCACACCCTAGGATTTCTTGAATGAAACCCTAGGCACCACATAGAGGACCAATTAGGGCAACTTTGACCCTCTCTCATATGGGGTGGCACACTAGGGTTTCATGAAAACCCTAGGTGCCCCATTTAAGCCATAAAAGGAAGATGCAAGGGAAGGGACGGCAGCCATAAGGAGTTTCTGGCCATCGAGACTCTATTCAAAAAGAGTTCTCTTGGCTTTAGACTCTTGAGGAGTCCTAGGGTTTGTATCCCTATAAATAGGTGGCCACCCAAGGGTTTTGCATGATCTTCCCTTGCCCCTAGGCTGCCACCCCACCCTCTCTCCTCCTCCACACCCCAAAGCCCTTCTTTCTTCTTCTCTTGTGTGTTGAAATTTCAGCAAGGAAGATCTTGAAGGTGCTTTGGTCCTGCTGCAGTTCTCAAGGAGTTGAGAACTTTTCCTCCATCAAGCAAAGGCTCTGCAAGGGAGCTAGCATCTCGAAGAGCCAAGAAGTTGCTGATCAGTCCTCATCCTCTGTGTGGATACTCAGAGAGGTCAGACATGTGCATGGCTAGAAGAAACTTTATCACGATCATCAGTCGTGGAGATCATCTATCCGTGCAAAGATATGGAATAAAAAAAATATTTTTCTTATTTGATTCATGAATTCTTTGCTTATGTTATATTGGGATTTTTGGGATGGATTTCTTCTCTAATAAAACTCTAGAGATCAGATCTCGAAGTCTTCTTCATAAAAGGGTTTTGAGAGTTCTTTAAGTTCCGTAGCTTTGATTTAAATAGATTAGATCTATTTTATCTTCCAACCTTTCTTATATTTATTGAAGTATGAAGCTTTAATTAATTAAATTAATTAAAGTATGTATAAAAATTGAGAAAATCCTAACAGTGGTATCAGAGCCACCTCTGTACATAAGAAAAAATTCAAGTTTAAATAAAATCTATTTTATTTAAGTAAGTGCATCAATCTAGGTTTATCCTGACATAAGATTGTCCTAGCATAATGGTGAAGACTGTTATGTTAAAAGGTTATCCTAGGATGAAAAGTTTAATAAAATCTATTTATTTAAGCAAGTGAATCAATCAAAGTTCATCCTGACATAAGATTATCCTAACATAATGGTGAAGACCATTATGTTGAAAGGTTGTCCTAGGATGGAAAGTGATTGATAAAGTAAATACATCATGAAAGTATTTTTCATAAATAGAATAAACATATTTGTTTTGAATATGAGATATTCACGAAAGTATTTTTATGGATACATATAGTGATTTTCTTGAATCACTATAACTCTTCAAGTAGAGTTGTATCATGAATACACATCAAGATGGTTGCAATCTTATAATCTATAGTGTTGGGAACCAAAAATCAAGCCTGATTTGGAATTGATTGACCCATTGGTATCTAAGAAAAATATTTTAAAGAAAGATGGTTAATTAGGACCGTTGCCAGAAGCACGAAGAGCCTCCCACCAATTTTGCACTTACCTGATCAATTTAATTGATTGACTTCTATTTTAGGATGCTTAGTGTTGAGTTTACTATATTGTTTTGCACCATGAGTCCGGTCTTGGTGAACCAAACTAGGACCACTCAAGTAGATCCATCGAAATTATGGATTTACATGGGATATAAATAAATAATTAA
Source organism: Elaeis oleifera (assembly GCA_000441515.1). Lineage (NCBI taxonomy): Eukaryota > Viridiplantae > Streptophyta > Magnoliopsida > Arecales > Arecaceae > Elaeis > Elaeis oleifera. Next base: position 115,744 of record KE505140.1, read on the forward strand.
AATAAAAAATATAAATTAAATCTCCTCATAGATATTAAGTCGAGCGATCTTCCACCATTGTAGATGTGTGGGCACTCTACTAATATTAATTATTTTCGACTGGATACAGTGGTTTAGTTGCATCGAGAAAGTACAACCACTCTATTAACATAAGATATTGCAGGGTGGAGATGGGGTTGGCCTAATAATTATCAAGTGAGGAAACCAATAATAATTTCACTCATGCAAGAATGGTGGGTCTGACTTAACTAGAGAATGAGGTCAATAACTGTTAGGTGAGACCTATAGGACTTAGAGACCCAATATTGCTATAAGATACTTGAGAAGTATTGGATAAGAGTTATCCACTCATTGATTGACATATCCTAATAACTGTTAGATGAGATAGTATGCCAATCGGTGGGACCGCAGTACCCACTTGAAACCTTAATCATGAACGAGTTTTTATTTCTCCATCAGAAGAGTGTGGGAGATTCGAAAAAATAAGAGTTAAATTTATTTTAAATAAAAATCTTAAAATAAATTAAGTCAAATATAAAAATCTAACTAGAATCTTTTTCTCTCTGTTAGAAAATGTCTACCTCCAATCCTCTCACCCGTATACTCGAAACCAACCGCCTAACCAGTTTGAATTACAAAGACCAGCTAAGAAACTTGAAAATCCTTTTGAGTTCTGAAAAGCTTAGCTATGTTATAGACCAAGATATCCCTTTGCTTCCAACCCGTCCGACTGCTGACCAAAAGGCAGCATATAAAAAATGGACGGATGATGATAATAAGGCCCGATGCTATATGTTGGCATCCATGTCCAATGAACTCTAATGACAACATAAGGATATAAAGACTATAAAGGCCATGCTAGATCATTTCAAAGAGTTGTATGGTGAATAAAGCCAGTCAGCACGTTATTAAGTATTCAAGAGACTCTTCAATTCTAAGATGCATGAAGGGCAGTCTGTCCATCATCATCAGTTGATAATGATCAAAGATTTTAAGGAGCTTAAGAAGCTCAGACTGATTATGGATGAGGAATTGCAAGTTGATTTGATCTTACAATCTCTTCCTAACTCATATGGCAATTTATTATAAACTATCATATGAATAAAATTGATTGCACCAAGGCTGAGTTATTAAACATGCTGATAACCACCGAAGGGACCTTGAAGAGTTCAAAGGACACTGTTCTTATTATGGAGCACCTTCATTCTCCAAGAAAAAGTCTATTCGAAAAAAGAAGAAGCTCAGGAAGAAGCAAAAGAATGAGAACAAGCCAAAGAAGGAAGCTCCCAAGAAGAAGGCCATAGATAAGAAAAGTGTTTCCACTGTAATATACTGATGGTCATTAGAAGAGGGACCGTCCTATCACCTGACTAGCCTGAAGATCAAGAAAGACAATGCACCTTCAGAAAGTTTGTTGGACCTGCTAGTAATTGAACTAATCTTACAGTTTCTTCTACTTCCAATTGGATCATAGACTCTGGTTCTAGTGCTCATTTGTGCACTTCTATGCAGGATCTTGAAAAAAGTAGAAAGCTGAGGAAAGGTGAAATAACTCTAAGAGTCAGAAATAGAGCAAGAGTTACTGCTGTGGCCATGGATACCTATTCTCTATGATTACCGTCTGGACATGTTTTGTTATTTAGGGACTGTTACTTTGTATCTGCTGCAAGCAGTAATTTGATTTCTGTTTCAACTTTAGTGCAGGATAATTATATATTTAATTTAATAAAGATAACTATATCATTTATTTTGAAATAAAATGGTTAGACGTGATTTTTTAATTAACAGCCTCTATCATTTACATTTAAATATATCTGTGAATGCATTTGAGTAGGTAGTGAATACCATAGGATCTAAAAGATCTAGAGATAAAATGAACCTTAAGTATATATGGAACCTTAGGCTAGATCATATAGGAGAAGAAATAATTAACAGACTAGAGAAAGATGGGCTCTTAGGCTCATTGATTACTGAGTCATATCCGATCTGTGAATTCTGCCTTAAAAGAAATGACCAAGTTGCCCTTTGTGGGATACGGAGAGAGGACCACTAAGATACTTATCCTGATACACATTGATGTATGCGGCCTATTAGATGTGCTGGCCAGAGGAGGTTACCTCTACTTCATCACTTTTATCGATGATTCTTCATGATACGGGTATGTATATCTTATGAGACATAAATTTGAAGTCTTTGAAAAATCCAAAAAATTCAGATGTGAAGTGGAGAAGTAGATTAAAAAATTATGAACGTATTTGATCAGATCGAAGAGGTGAATATCTAAGTAAATTTTTTGAATTATCTCAAAAAAATAATGATCTTACAATAGACTCCGTCTAGAATATCTCAACTCAATAAAATTTAGAATAAAAAATTGAATCTTATTGGATATAGTTTGATCTATGATGAGCTTCACTGATCTTTCTTTGCTTCTTTGGAGACATACTTTGCTTGCTGCTGGTTATTTAGTGAATAGAGTTTTCTCTAAGTCCATTCTTACCACACCATATGAGATGTGACATGGTAAGAAACTAAATCTTGATCATCTCAGGATTTGAAGATGTCCGACCCATGTCAAACTACAATAGGTAGACAAGTTAGAGGCAAGTTCATAAGAACTCGTTTCATAGGATATCCAAAAGAATCTTTAGGATACTACTTTTGCTTTCCAGAGGATCATAATGTGATTATGAGTCAATATGCAGTCTTTCTAAAAAAATAGTTATCCAAGATGAAAATAGTGGGGGCAAATTAGGCTCGAAGAGAGTCTCTGAAGAGCAACGAGTCATGAAACCCATTGAACCTATTCAAACTAAGCCAGTACATGTAGCTCCTCCTCTGCTTCAAAAATCAAGTAGAATTTTTCATCCTCTTGAAAGGTACTTAGATATTTTTTTCAAAGAAATAAAGAAAATGTTCCTCATGAAAAATAAAAAATATGAAGATGATCTCAAAACCCACAATAATGCGATATTAGACATCAATTCTGAGAAATGATTGAAAGCAATGAAGTCAAAAATTGACTCGATGTATACTAATCAGGTCTAGATCTTAGTGGATCATCAGAGGGTATAGTACCTATTGGATCCAAATAGATCTATAAGAGAAAGATATGTTCGGATGAAAAGGTAGAGACCTTTAAGACAAGACTTGTGGCTAAAGTTATAGTCAACACGAAGGTATTGACTATCAAGATACCTTTTCGTCCATGATGATGTTGAAATTCATTCGAACATTACTTGTAATTACAGCATCTCATGATTACGAGATATGATAAATGGATGTGAAAACTACTTTTCTAAATAGACATCTTGAAGAAAATATCCATATGAAACAATCTCTGGATTTCACTTTCAGTGATGGAGATCACAAAGTCTACAAACTATAAAGATCCACTCAAGCAAGCATCTCGGAGTTGAAACACTCATTTCAATGATGCGATCAAATCATTTGATTTCATTAAGAACGAGAAGAAATCGTATGTTTATAAAAGTTCAGTGAGAGTGCTATCACATTTCTCGTATTGTACGTGGATGGCATCCTCATGATTGGGAATGATATTCCCATGCTGACTTTTGTTAAGGTATAGTTATCAAAAGAATTCTTCATAAAAGACCTTGGGGAAGCATCCTATATTTTGAGAATAAAGGTCTATAGAGATAGATTTAGAAGGATGCTAGGACTTTCATAATAGATATATATTGGTGAGGTGCTAAAAAGGTTCAGCATGAAAAATTTTAAGAGAGACTTCTATCCTTTAGACAGGAAATTCATCTCTCCAAAAAATATGCCCCAACACATTTGAAGAGATACAATGCATAAGCAAGATCCCTTATGCTTCGGCTATAGGGAGCCTCATATACGTCATGCTATGTACGTGACCTAATATAGCTCATGCTATGAGTGTCACAAACAGATATCAGTCAAATTCAGATGAGGAGCACTGAGCAACTGTGAAGAATATCCTTAAGTACTTGAGAAGGACTAAGGATATATTTTAATCTTTGCAGAAGAAGAATTGAGGGGCAGATATACACGGATTCAGACTTTATGTCTAATGTTAACGATAAAAAGTCTACGTTAAGGTATGTATTCCTTTGTAATGGTGGTATGGTAAATTGAAAAAGTTCTAAACAATCGATCATTGTAAATTCCACCATGGAGGCCCAGTATATCGCCACTTCTGAGGCTGCTAAGAAAGCCTTCTGGTTCAAGAAGTTTGTTGTAGAGCTTGGTGTGATGCCATCTGATGCCATACTACTCTACTACGACAACAACGGTACCATAGCTCTGGCTAAAGAATCCAGATCTCACCAGAAATCCAAGCACATAGAGCATCAATTCCATCTGATTTGTGAATACCTCGAAAGAAAGTTGATCGCTATCGTAGGCCGTCAAGAATAAAAATCAACTCAAACTATATAGATAGGATGAGTCGAGATCGTTTCCACAAAAATTTAGGATGATTATCTTTTTTTTTAAGAAGAAATAAAAGAGAATTAATTGTAGAAGGATTAAAAGAATAGAATAGCAAGAATTAAATTAAAATATAAATTAATTTATGAAAAAATAAGTCAGAGAAATATCTCAAAAATTTTGAATCTACCATACAAATTAGATTTATTTTTCTTTTTATATTACAATATTAATTCTTGTGATTAAGGTATTAGTATAGCTTATCTCTAAGAGGTACGGACTGTGTCAGTAGATCACAGCTCGTTCTATCAGAGTATAAACTATCTAAATTCAATAACAAGATATAAGATTTAATCTAACATACCATAATCTATCTCTCCTAAGCACGGACCGTATTCAGGGATCAAGGCACGTCAATAGAGGGTATAGGTCATG
>KE505140.1:140856-155126 GCA_000441515.1 Elaeis oleifera
TATTTACTTTAATGCCTGATGAATTCTGTTGAAAGTGATCATTGCTTCTGGGCTGTCTAGCTCATTACCTCCTGTTTTACTATTTTTACAGATGTTGAGGAATTAAGAGGATACAAGATAGGAACGGAAGAGTGATTAGAAGTAGAACTTTCATATTTTTATTTTAGGTTGAAAGTCTTATTGAATTTGATGTAAGGCCTATGGAACTTTGTTGACTTTATTGAGATATTAAAGTTGGAATTTGGATTGTTATATTTTTGATTTAAATTATTGATTAATTGTTCCACTGTGAAGCATTGATATCGTGATAATAAGATGCCTTGCATGCTTATGGAAAGAGTTCCTATGAGTATGTGGCGATTGCCATGACCCTCGATTCACAATCTCGGATCGGGAACGTGACATTATCTATGTTGAGTATGGACCATATCCTGTCAAGATCATAATCCATCTCACTTTTAGATAATTTATTTAGGAATCAAACATAAAAAAGATAAAGATTAAAATATTATTAATTATAAAAATAGAAATAAATATATAAATTATCTAAAGGCATATGTACTTCTTTACGGACTGCATCTTAGTTCTGCATATATTTTTTGAAAGATTTGAGACTCTGTTACAGCACCTCTTTTTCCTGTAATTTTTTTTTTTTTCTTCACTCTCTCTTCAAATCTTAAATAAATCTAAAATAAATAAAATAAATCTGCTAAGGCTGTCTACTGTTTGGATGCCTCGCGTAGTCCGAGGTCCCTTAGGTGTTTAGGAATTGGAGAATTTCGGTTTACCGATGCGGGACTAATGTCGCGTGCTATCGAAGAGGTGAAATTCTAGTCAATTTAGGTGCTTGATTCCTTCTCAAATTCTGCTTTCATGATCGTGCATCAAGCTCCGTGATGCCACGCATCCTCGGGAATTCCGTTTGCAAGCTGCCAGCGCCAGCTCTCAGATCCCGCTGCTTCACGCACTCAGCCACGCATCCCTCTTTTCGCATTCACGCGTGTCAACACCCGGCCAAGCCCACGCTTTAAATTACCTAGGTCCCATCACTTTTCTTCTTTCCTTTCTTAGTTTTTTTTCCACGTGTGAAGCCCAACGCCCAGAACTCCAAACTCTTTCTCCGTGAGCCACACCAAGCATCAGCCAAAAGCTTTTAATGCTTTTGAATCACCGAGGACCCAACTTCATTTGAGTTGAACTTGGCTTGTATTTTCTTTGAATTTGAGCTGAGTTTGAAGATGCCTTTGAATCCCTATTTAAGATTTATTTTGAGTCTGATTTATTTTTTTAATTTTATAAATCAAACTTTTTGTATTGATGATCATTTTTTTATAAAATACAATAAAATATCAATTTTTAAAGAATAAAAATCAATTAGTACATATTTTGATATTTTTTTGAGATATTCAATGTACTTATCGCACCCCCAACTTAATTTCTATTGTCCTCAATGGAGTAAGGAAAATAGAATAAAGACAAGTAACTAAGATAAGGAGAGATGTCACCTGACTAGGTGTGCTCGAATATTGCTGGGTGCTTCCGTAAGGAGTGGTCCATCGTTTCTACAAAATAAAATTACTAGAGCAGAGATTGGGTTACCTCTCAATAAGCACTAAGTTTAATATCTTTAGCCAGACATATTAAGATTCCTCTTAAGAAATTGGGTTGTCTCTCAACAAGCACTAGGTTTAATGTCTTCAGCCAAACACTATGAGAAAGTCCTACCTATAATTAACTTTGATACGTCTCTCAAGATTTCAAAAGGACAGAGCCAATCAGGAAGTCTTATCATCATGGCAGTAAAATATCGATGGAATGCTCTACGACGATTAGTCTGGATCAATAGAGTATACTGGACAAGCACACTATATCAGGGTCTAAAATATTCAAGTCAAGAAGGGATAGCATTTGTTGGGCCGAGATCGAGGGCGGTGGTTAGAATTATTCAACTATGGCTTAATCTACCATAATCCCTATCTCGGATATGATATGTCTTGGTATGGTCGCTTCCTGATCTAAAGCCTGATATTTTTTTTAAATTAACATTAAATCTATCTCCATACATCATTTTAGTGCTGCAAATAGATTTTGAAGGTAGTGCTCGAAAGTAGTGCTGAATACAGAGAGATTAGTCATAAAAATCTCAATATCGTTATCTTTTATTTTAGAGATATCCTATCTGACAGCTTTTTTATGTGCTTTCAGAACACCTATAGATTGGGCTTCCTGATTAGGGATCACTAAAAGGGTGTCAGTGGGTGCGTCAGAAAGTGGCTTTAATTCTAGAGCAGTTGATGATTCTAACAAAGGAGCTATTGGGGGCTAGGTGGTGGCTCATATTTTCGATCCCAAGTAAAGTGATTTTGGAGTAGAGCATATCTACTAGGTCATTTACTTCTATAATATACCCATCTTCATCATAATCGTCCACCCCAAATGAACCTGACAGGGATTTAACGTATCCTAAGGAAGAATTGTAAGGAAGAATTATGGGTGTAGCTTCCTCTATTATGTTATACATTTGTGGTTCTTGAAAAGTCTCAATTACTTCTATCATTTCATCAATTTGTCCTCCTTCCCATTAAAAGAATTGATAATTCTAGAGCACTTGAGAATGGGACCATAGGTAGGTAAGGTGATGATGGAATTGGGTTGTCCCACCATTTTAATTCTTTCCTATATGTTTTTGCCTTAGTCAAATATCGATGTTGGTCTTTTTGATTATGCAGAATTGTTCTATGACCATTTCATTTTTGAGAGTCAGAATCGACTGGTCAGAAAAGTTATAGGGATATTAAAACTTCTAGCCAGGCATTGTCCCTCAGGGTCACTCTCAATTTGACTAGGCAGCTCTTTCCCTCCTCCCTATTTAATGCGATCGCTAGCTACTTGATTTTCTCTAGTTCTTTTAAGGATTGCATAGAGGAGTGAAGGATCTAATGACTGAGTTCTTACCTGTCTAATGCTTGCTGAAACCTCTCTTCAAAAGTTGGATCATAGTTAGTTGAAGAAGATTGATATTATGAGTAGGGCATATCGTAATAAGGTGCATCCATGAATATGTAGGTCCTTGTGTCACCGGGGTAACCCTGGTTGTGGTTTTCATAAAAATTTGATTGAGCTCCCCAGCCTGAATTATAGGCATTGAAGTATGAGTTATTTCCTAGTCTATAAGCCATTTGGGTTTGATCTTGATGAATAAACTCAGAAAATTAGTGTGCGGCTAAGCATTCACTCACAAAGTGAGTGAAGCTTAAACATATTGCGTAAACTTGTTGCGTAGGAAAAAATGATGAAGAGAGAGTATCTGAAAGCCATTAGACGATCTAATCTGTGGGACAGCTCATCCAATTTACTATCGAGATCCATCTTGGATTATTCTGATTATTTAAATATGAAATCAAAGAGTCTAGATCAGAATAATCTTTTTCTTAGAACCTAGAGAATTCTAGATCTAGGAGATGGGTGCAAAGAATTTTTTAGATTTAATATTTATGGGTTAGCAATCAAGTTATACAATCAACCTAGATAAGGGTTATCCTAGATCTAGACAACTCTTAACTATCAAGGTCATCTTCGAGCACTCCAAGTAAGAGACTAACTACTCAACTGACCAGATAAATATAAGATTGGTGGGATCCCCCAATTACTTTCTTAGACATCAATAAAATTAGCCAAATAAGTGAATGAAATCAATTAAATAATCATCTTTCTTCAAAATTTTATTCCTAAACCACTTTCCTAGACACCAGTCAAACTGATTAACCTTAATCCGGTTCAACTCTTAGGGTTCCTTGTTCTGTTGAGCTCGAGAGTTTTTAGGGGCCAACGTCTAATTGATTTTAATTATGATTAGGATTTATGCAAGATGAAGGGTGGTGATTTATGGGCCTTGAGGATGATGAAATCCCTACCTTATATTGTTTAAGATTTTGCCCTTAAGATGTTTTATGAAAATATACAATGAAAAGAAAGATGTCCAATTCAAGTAAGAAGCTTTTAAGGCTTAATTAGTTTCTCTATTTAGTTAAATATTATGTGGCGTGTTTGTTTCTTTTTATATTATGTTATTTAAAGCAAGAAGGATAAAAGATAGTTTTAATTAAGTTAATTAGATTTTAGGAGATTTAAAGAATCTTAACTAAGTGGAAAGTAAATTATGCTAAGATTAAAAGACAACTAGGTAACCTATAAATAAAGTAAGAAATCAAATCTACTTTTAGGATAGTAAATTATTCTAAACTATGAAAAGTAGTAAATTAAAAATAATAAGCAGTAAATTACTTACACAAAATAAAGTAACTACTTAATTATGCACGTAAAGTAATCTAGCTAACAAAGAGTAAAGCAATATAAGATAAAATAAGCACTAAAATATTTTTTTTCTTATACTTTGTCAACACAATCGTACCAATGATCTCTAGCAATGGTGCCAAAATTTAATCACTATCGTGGGTAGTCAAAAATAAACCTAACTCAAACTATATAGATAGGGTGAGTCGGGATCGTATCCTCAGGGATCAGAGGGCTGAGATACAATTAATTAAGCAAAAAAAAGTTTGATTCTTAAAAGTTGGTAATATTTAATAAAACTAACTAATTTAAATCAAAGATGAAATTGAGGGACAAAGATGATAAAAAGACGTCTTCAGATTTTCAAATGATCATAAACATAGATTCTGGTATTTGTTCTAATCTAAGCAATCAAAGTTCGTAATTGATTAGAATTTTACAAACTAATCTCTAACATAAGCTATCTTGCCGAGTACGAATTATATCCTATCAAGATCATGCACCATCTCATAAGTATAGACTATCCATTGATTAAGTTGCACAGATTTTAAATGGGTTACATAAATATAAAATTTTGAATTAATTATCTATGCTGAGCATGGACTATATCCTATCAAGGTCATAATTCATCCCACCTTTAGATAATTTATTCAGAAATCAAACATAAAAAAAATAATGATTGAAAGCATTTATTAATTACAAAGAATAAAAAATAAATACATAAAATTATGTAAGGATATCTGTACTCTCCTACAAACTGCACCTTAGCTAAATATGGCTCTTGGATACATCTTCTAGAAGATTTGGGACTTTGTCACAACATCTCCTCTTCCTAAAGCAATCTTTTTCTTCTTCACTCTTCCTTCAAATTTAAAATAAATTTAAAATAAATAAAATAAAATCTACTGTAGCTGCTTATTGCTTGGATGCCTTCTCCTTATAGTCTGGGGTCCTTAAATAGTTGTTAGGGAGGAGGAGAATTTTTATTATCGATGTGGGATTAACATCGCGTGCGATTGAAGAGGTGAAATTCTAGTCAATTTAGGTGCTTGATTCCTTCTCAAACTCTGCTTTCACGATCGTGCATCGACGCCCAGCACTCCAAACTCTTTCTCCATGAGCCACACCCAGCATCAGCCAAAAGCCAAAAGCTTTTAATGCTTTTGAATCATCATGAACCCCACTTCATTTGAGTTGAATTTGACTTGTATTTCATTTGAATTCGGGCAGAATTTGAGCTGCTTTTGGAGATGCCTTTGAGTCTCTATTTGAAACCTATTTAAATCTGATTTACTTTTAATTTTTTTTTTTAATCTACAAATCGAACACTCTATATTGGCGATCATTTTTCTTGCAAAACACAAGTAAAAACATCAATATTTAAGAAATAAAATTAATTAATAGATATTTTGATACTTATTTTAGGATATTTAATGTACTTATCACTTGTACTCTTATGTTATGGACTACTTATTTATCTTTTGTTGTTTTGATTATATGAATGTATAAATGGGGATTGGATATATTATAAAGTACTAGTGGAATCCTGGCTACAAGCTTATTGGATGATGGATCATTTAGCTCTACTGATGATGATGTTGATGAGGAGGAAGATGATACTGACATTTTTTAGATAATTTCATTGATTTTATTTCTATTTGCTTTGTAAAAATATTTTCTTTCTATCAAATTTTTTTTGTAAGTATTGAATCTCTTGATGTTTGCTTAGTTGCTTTTAATTTAACTGATTTTTTTTTTTATATTTGAGTTTTGTAGGCTCAAAATTTTAGATAGTAAGGAACAAAGATGATGAGGAAGATATAGTTTGTTTTGGCAGTATGATTGTTCTATTCTTTACAGTATATCAATGATGTATTGTGGAGTATTTATATGAATATTGTTTAGTACTTATTTTCTTTTCATTTAGTTCTATAAGCTTGATTATTTCAATATTGAAACTTAGTGCAACTTAGCACCTGATATTTTAATTATAATTTACTTTAAATCCTTGCACTTGATAATTTCTTTGATTATTTTTCTCTTATGTAGCTTGATTATTTTTTTTATATTTTATTTAAAAGTTTTCTTCTAATTCCAATATCGTGAGGCAGAAGGACTACATATGCTTATGCAAAAAATAGACCAAGGCCCAAAACTAATATATAGTCAAAGTGAGTAATCATTTCCCAATTCCTATTGATCATATGCAAATAGTGCATAGAAGAGCCACATAATTTGAAGTTTGTAAATGTTTAAGGACTAAGAAACCTATAGCACTATTCTCCACTCTCATTTCCTTGTTGCCAAAGTGGGGATAGATGAAAATATAGTGGATAGCTGTTGAATCAAGGTCAAAATAGTAGTAGTGGCCAACATAGAAAATAAAGGCCAAAAATATGGAAGACATGATGCCCCAATCAACAAAATAAAGAGAAAAATGTTGAGCTAATATAGAAACTGTTGGCCCAAGCTTTTTGTTATTCCAACAAACTAATAAAAAAAAAGAAAATCCGAAGCCCATCTCGAAAGCCTAAAGCCTGGTATGTAGCAGAATCGTGCTTGGAAAGGAGGCTCGAAGATCGGGTCAGACTGAGCTCGGGCCTGAAAAATTAATGTCTTCTCTTGAGTTGAGCCCGACCTGCCCGATAAGCAGGTCTAGTGATAAGGTGCACATACTATATAATTTTCTATCCAAAAGTATTAGGCTATCTATTACTATAATTATCTGTAGGATATGTCATTATTAATTTACTACATCATTATCCATATGTCGCATCATCAAATAAAGTTTTCATCTGTGATGCCATGTTATCAATCACATACCATATCATCATCCATATGCCATGTTATTATCAATTAGCCATATATCACCTATTTAAGCAATTCTACCATGTAAGGGGCCATGTAAGCATCGATTATTGCAGCTAGGATTATCGATGAAAATAGCTAGAATCCAAGGAAAGATCGTATTAAAATAGTTAAGAAAATAGAGGGACTAAATTTGAGCTTTTTAAACTACAGGGATGTTTTAAAATATAATCTAAACTTCAGGGATAAAAACATAATTACCTAAAAACAAACATATTGTCTATATAAGAAATCTAATAACTGAATACAGATTTTCTATTTCTATTTTTTCCAAAGAAAAGTAGGAACAAATTAAATACAGCCTAAATTAATATTTTAAAATTATCATTAAATTATTAATATTGATCACTTGCTTAAATGATTTGCTTATAAAACTAAATAAATACGAGGATATTAGAACTAAGAGAAATAATGCTTAATCCATATGAAGGCTATATAAGCTAAAAGTGAATGAGCTGGTTATGTAGGCAATAAGGAGAGAATAATTGTCATGGGTGGCTACCTAGGTGCCTGATCCATGCTATCCTTGCTCACTTCTAACATCAAGCACCTATGATTGATGGTGGTGTGTTGGCTTGCCCCATGGCCACCAATTTCCACTCTCCTCTCTTCTCTCTCTCTCTCCCTCCCTTCCCCCCCTCCTCCACTCTTTATGGCAAGTCTCTCCCTACTCTTGAAGATATGATAGTCTAACTTTTTGTTACCTTTAATAATCTAACACTCCCTTGGGGTAAGACTCTTCCCACTCTCCACTCTCCGGTAGTCATAACCACTCCCCATTCTTCAACCCTATATTTAGCTGTTGATTCTGTTGATCACTATTTCTTCTCATCTCTCTTCCTCCATTCTCTTTTGCTACCCTCTCCCTCTTTTTAGTCGATAATTGGTACATTACAAAGACTAACTACTCTTTTCATTCTTATGTTTTTTTTTAAATTTTAGGGCCATCTAATCTAATTGGAGAGAAAAAAGAATCTCCTTGACTTACTCAACTCCAATCTCTCAAAAAGATTAAGGATGAAAAAGAAAATTGGGTGAAATAAATTCTAGATTTCCTTTTCTTTCACCCATGATTTATATACTCTGAAATGTAGTCTCTATTTATAATAGTGAGGTTCGTCATTGCAAAATTCAAGTCAAATTTCTCTCTTTGTTCAAACATAACTTGGCTTCCCAAAATAGACATGACTAGTGATAGTAAATATGAAAAAGTCAAAATCATGTAGAAGGTAGATTCGATTTCTACATCAACTCTGTTTTTAATTACTTAACTTTGTTCTTTCTAAATTAGGAGATATGCATGGTTAAAATCCTTTCTAAAAAGAAAATTTTTGCAGCCAACCCATTTCAAGATTCGAATGATGGAATTTAGATCTAATCACTCGGTGCACCACACTCTTACAAGGTGGCATTACATCATAAAGTTCAAAAAGTTATCTGATTTAAAAAAAAAAGAAACTCAATTGGGTGTTGTAAAACCAACTTATAACTTTTGGAAGCTTGCATGCAATTTGACTTCTTGATTTGGTAAATCTCGCTTTTAACTTTTCTAGCCCTACTCAAAGTGGTTGAAGTAGTGCACACCTAGTTTGATGATCTTTCTAAATCAGAGCTCCTTATGTTGAAGAGATTTAGCTCCTACTACATTAAAACTAAAAGTGAAAAATGTTTTCTATGCCTTGCAATTAAACCACTTAACTTTGCTTGGAAGTTAATCATTCTGACCAATCCAAAAGGATTTAATCTTTTTGCACCTAGTTTTTGTTACATTCCTTTCAACAATATAGTCCGATGGCCTTTCCTAATTTTAGTTTTATTTGCTTTGGGTTTTAGTGAATCATTCATCCTACTTCTACATCTGGACTCTAAGGTAGAGTTACTCCTTACCATCGTTCCTCATTGATGATAAAGACAGTGACTTTCCCTTAATGTTGATCTTGATCAATTGATTGGTCTAACCAAGAAGTAAGAGTTTAGCCTCTTGTAAGCGGTATCATCTTCTCAAAAGTATTGCCGGTGTTTAACAAGTCACTTGCTTGGGCAATGATTGCAAGGTTTATGTTTCCTTGTGTTTGGAAAGTTTTGGCTTTTTAATGACTAATTTACTTTCTAATAGAAGTAAGAAAGATAGAAGAAAGATTAGTTTAGAAAAGCTCTTGAATCCTAATGTAGAAAGTATTCTAGAATCTTAACTTATGGAAACCCAAGCAAGGAGTAAGAGTGACAACTTAAGAAATTCTTAAACTATCACAATAAATAACAACCTCTATTTGTGAAAATTTCTATTTTTCTTCTTTAATTAGAATTTTCATGATCCAGAACTCTTCTTTAATTTAAATTAGTCCTTATAATTAGAGAAGTTCACCGTCACATATTTTTCTTAAAATAATAATTACTCTCACCAATCTTTTTTTTTTTAAAGAAACCACAACAATCCATGTTCAATTAACATGCATATGCATTGAACATCTGGATTTTTGTAAACATAATTTATACACAACTACTGTAATTTTATTCCACTTTTCTTGCAACAATTTAAGAAATATTTCCCTTTGTAACCAGTGATTCTCCTCCTTTTCATCCTTCTCCTTCTATTGATAAACATCCTTACTAGATTATTTTGGAATTGCCCATTTTTTCATGCGGATGCTAGCTTTCATGGCCTACAAAAAAATGCAAATGTATTATAAAAAGTCCAATGATAGAATATTTACTCTTAGAATAAGAATCTGTTTAAAAAAATTATTCACCTCTTTATCCCAATCACATCGAATTGTGAGAATAGTCAATATAAGTGTTTGTATAGTAGTTCCGCCAATCATGCCCGCCCAAATACCCTATAGTCAATATTTATAGTTACCAAGCACTTCAAAGAATTTTTATGAGCTCAAAAAAAAAGAAGAAAAATTCAACAAAATACATCAATATCCTATCCTTATCAGCTTAAGCTTTTGGGGCTGGTTGATACTCAATATAGTATTGTGGCTTAGGTTTTTAGAGATCATCAGTTTGAATCCCTCTAAATCAATTCTTTATTTAATTATCCTTGATTATCTATTCCCCAATTCTAGTTTATCTTGATTCAGTTATCCCTCCTTGTGCGTGGTCCAAACTACATGTCAATTGAGGTCTTAAGCCTAATATATGCTTTTGACCCTTTATCTATAATCTTTTGCGGTCAATCAATTTCTCAACACATGGCCACAATTTGTGAATTTTAGTTTAAATAGTTAGTATTGGAATTGTCACATTATGATTTGGTTAGTTATTCAAAAGCAAATTGAGGAACAATTTTTCTAATGGAAATCCCAACTTCTTACTTTCTAATGTGAGCTTACTTTTATTTCTTATCTCATACTACTCTATGCATGTAGCAATTCATTTACTTTTCATGGAACTATTGCATTGATCATTATGCTTTTAACCAAAAGTAGACTCAAGCTTACAACCTTTTTCAAACATTGAATAGGTTTTTCTCTTGGCAATTTTGTTTGGCATAGCTCTAGCAATAAAATATCTAGAAATAAAACTCATAATGCAGCTGTACAGTCAGTTAAATATGTTATTAGATTCAATTCTTTAGCAATACCAACAATGAAATCCACATCCATGTACACGAGTTACATTGGCACACTTTCTTTCAAGAAGTCTCGAAGAATTAGCAAGGCATGAGTATATAAGTAGTTTAAATTATTGATTTTGACTTGTGAAAATAGTCTCTCTGCAATTTTCTTTTGTCTTTTGTTTGTTGTAAGTAATAATCTATCTCTTGTTTGCTCTCTCATTAATTCTACATGGTTATCTTGAAATAATATGCCAAAATCAAGTCAAAATGGAGAGTAGATGTTTGAAGTTGGAGTAGATCGCACCAGAACTCCCAGGTTGAAAACCCATCCCATGAGAACCCCAATGGGAATCCCAATCAAGTAGTAGGTTCCCAGGTTCACATAAGCCACAATAGATTGCCATCCTGAACCAACTGCAACACCTATAAAACACATACATATGGTTACTTTGACAGACTCAGAAACTGAAATAAAATACTGAATTTAAAAGTCAGAAACAAATGTGGATAGGTATTGGGATAAGTAGAATTAGCAACCAGAAAGAATAGGTTGGATGCTGTTGAGCAGAATGGTGAAGGCCAATAGCACAGATAGCTTGTCTACGGCCTCTAGCACGATAGTGCTCGAAGTGATGATGAGCGCAAATTTGTCGTGAAAGGCCAATATGAGAGACCAAAAGGAAAGACCTATCACCATGGAGGTCACCACTGCCACAATTGTTGCGAATTTTGCACCACTACCATTGCCTGCCCCAAGCTCATTCGCAACACGTACCCTTGGATCATTAGAAATGAGCACCAATTAGCTGCATCATGGTGTTCGATTTATAAAGTAGACACAAAGCATAATAAAATATGATAAGGATGCATTTGGCTCGTGCTTAGAATCGAAATTGAAATTAGTATGGATTGTAATAGAAATCGGAATGGCCATATCCTCTGACATATTTGATCCGTGATAGGAATCAAAATGAGATTTAAATATTAAGATAAAGTAGAGATTAGATTTTGTAAGATTGAGATATTTCAATTCATTTCTGAAATCGAAATAGAAATGAGATTTCTCTCGATTAAATAGATAGAGGGAGAATCATTCATTCCTATTCTCATTCCAGAGTCCAACTCTCCCCATAAAACATGCCTTAATTAGTAATAAATAAGCACAAGCCCAGGTCTGGGCTTGCTAGTTTTAGACCTAGCGGGGTCCTAGCCATTCAGGCAGACCCCAGCATTAGCATAACCAAGCCTATTGAAGCCCTGGCCTAGGAGAACAAGCAATTTTATTTATATCTAATGATCTGTTGTATGCTTTCTGCACTTTTTTGCCCCTTAAAGGTTTGGTGGGATCACCAATACACATGTAGAGGGGAGAAAATATGAATCAGCCGCATTAAACACTTGGCAAAACATCTCTCAATGTTCTGAAGTAAATCCTTCTAATAGAAGTGGGATGCAACCACTAGGATAGAGCGAATATAGATCAAGTTGCACACATGCCAGTTATGATGTAGGCATTTGCCCGCTAGGAACTTTTTTTTTTTTTAATGATCATAATGCTGCGATATGTGTTCATATTTAGCTTCTAGAAATGTTTCAAAACTATTTGTGTCTGAATGACTATATTATAGATTAAAGATCCTACTTATTAAAGCATTATTATATGATCAAAGACCAGCATTCAAAACTTACTTTCACTAGGGTTTGGAGGTTACACCTGTGCTAGGGCTAACCCCATGTAGCGTAAGGATGTACTCCACCAAAATAAAGATGTCACTATGGTTGGAAAAAAAAAAAAAATTGACAATGAAATTTTGATGTCATCACTTCTTTCAATTAAAGTTAGACACACACACACACACACACACACACACACATATGAGAGTATATGGCTGAAAACTGATCCATAAATGAATAAGATATTTATGTATCCCCGATGAAATGTATAGGTTAAATCAATGAGCATGTTTAAAGGCTAGATATTTGAATGAAGCTAATCTGACAGTTGTTGTTGTCTACCAGTTAGAAAAGGCCTAAGTAGGCTGCATAGCTATAAATAATTATTGTTGCAAGAGGAATCACCATACAACAAAATTAACATATCATTTGACAAAATCATGACTATCTACAAGTTGCAAAAATGTTTTATGGCTAATTATTTTATACATTAAGATAATATATTAATCACATATATGCCTTACAAAGTGGCCATTAATGTCGGAAAAAGGAGCCAGGCAACAGGTGAAATACAAGTAGCCACTGTATATGTATAACACTAAGGGGAAATTGGAATTTTACCACAAGCTTTTATTTACGCCGTGTATATATTCAATAATAGAAATGTTTTTGCAAAAATTTTGTCTTCAAAAATTTTCAGTAATTTACATAAAAGTCTATCTGTGCTTATAGATTTGAAAATTTCAAATAAATTTGTATCTATGTAGAAAGAAAAAAGAATAGAAAACATATTCAAGGTTGAACTGGGACAATTTTAGTCTTTTGAATGAAAAAGACAAAGGTTTGCGAAAATAAGGAGGTTGACGAAGTCATTGAATGCATTCACACGTGCATTTATGCACGTGTTCGCATGTGCATATATATTGCTTGCCAAAAACATCCTCATAATATGAGTTATGTGGTTTAAACAAGTCCACAGAGAAGGAGGATATGATAGCATACCCAGTTCCAGCGAAGAATGACAAAGGAATCATCATCTCCCATTCGTTTATACTCATGCTGCTCTAGAAAAGAATCAGAGTTCAGAATATATTGCGGCATTCTTGAAATATTCAACGTTCCGAGTGGTAGCTTTTCAACATAATCCTATCACTAACACCAACACCAATTTGCCCGGAATGAAGGATGAAAAAGAAAAGTAAAAGCAAAACCTTCTTACCATATAGAAAGAGCATCCACAGCGATTTTGGCATTCTTTAGATTTCCTGTCAGCAAAATCAGTATCTTGTAGTACCAGTTCTCCAAGCTGTTCCCACAAGTAATCATATAAATAAATTCGATTTGGTGAAGATTAACAGAAATAAATTTTCTCAAGAAATAAATTACATATATAAATCTTATCTTTAATATATTATTTACTGAATGTAAACGTCTTGCATAAGAAAGAAAAGAAAGAAAATTGAGGGTCCTTCATTAAGATGCCATCATACGCGCACGTGTTTTTTATGGATGGTTGGTAATTATTGAGTGAGACGTATTATTAAAATATGCTGATTAATTAAATAAATAATTGAACCCTCGAAGGCTACGTATTTACAAAACGTGCATGCCCCATTCATTACAATATCTGTACAAGAATTGAACCTTCGAAGGCTACGTATTTACCAAGCTTCACCAAACACCGGAGCATTTGCCACGAGATGAGTGCTAGCTTAATGATAGATTATGCACCAACTCAGAGGTACACCGGATCAATCCAATTCTATCGTGAGGATATTAAGAAGAAATTATTAGATAAAATGGACTTTGGACCTTCTATCATATATATATATATATATATATATATATATATATATATATAATAATAATA
>KE505140.1:168527-180270 GCA_000441515.1 Elaeis oleifera
AAAGTCCTAATGAGTTTGGGATTGACAGTCTTTCGAAATTATTTCAAACCAACTTCGAATCAGATTCGAATCGGACCTATTTTGGATGAGATATGAGTATTTCTACTTGCACTGAAAATATTCCCTCATGAAGCACGACCAAAACCTGATTTGGTGCTTATTTGGGGCATCCCAAGTGGTTAAGAGATTGGGTGCAAGTTGATTGTCATATGTGATGACAATTATATCTCATATAGAATCCTTTTTTATGAGTATTGGAGCAATTCAAATCAGATTTGAATTAGGAGTCTTAATCTCATTGGATCATGAGAATTATTTATAAATAAAGAGGGTTTCTACCTATGGATGAATAGCAATAGCATAGCAAACAAATCAGATTGAGAGAAGAGAAAGAGAGAGAGAGGCGTGAGAAGAGAGAGAGGTCCTATCTTCCCTTTGGCCTATCCCCTTGTTGCCGCCCTTCTTCCTTTGGGCATGGGGTCTCTTTGGGAGTCCACCTGCTAGTGTGAGGTGTCACACTAGTACATCTCATCCCTCGATTGATTGAGTTGCTAAGCCAATTGAATTGGAGTTCATCCTGCTTTCCTGCGGTGTTTGATATACATGCAAAGAGAGGGTCTACACATCTAGGCCTCTGTGAAGGTTTATATCAGATAATTTGAGATTTGATCTCTGGTTCTACTACGTTTCAGGTAAGGATTTGATCATTAAATAAGTAGAATATTAAAAATTTTAGATGCAACTTGGGCATCCCGAAGAGAAACTGTTTTCCTTCTCTTCACAGCTGAAAAATTTTAAGCAGCACATCATGGCCAACTCAGTTCGTGAGGTAAATATATCGCGGCATCCGATACTATAAAGGAAGTTGTGTGGTTACAGAAGTTCATCGGTAAGCTCGGAGTGGCACTCTCCATCAATGGTTTGGTCCTACTGTACTGCGACAGCACTGCCATCATTGCTCAAGTGAAAGAATCGAAGTTCCATCAACACACCAAGCATATTCTACGCTGCCACCACCTGATCCGAAAGATCATGGATCGAGGTGACGTCGAGCTTCAGAAGATCGACAGAAAGGAGAACTTGACCGATCCATTTATTAAAGCCCTCGAAATCAAAGAGTTCGATGATCATAAATCGAAGATGGGTATACGATACTGTACCAATTGACTTTAGTCCAAGTGAGAGTTGTTGAAAATTATGTCTTAAAGCCAATCATCAGTCCGTTGATGGTTGAACTCATATTTGTAATTGTATATAAATTTTAATTAATAAAATTATTTGACTTTTTCATCACAAGTTGTACATCTTCTTTTGTGAACTTTTATGTTGTGATGAAGTCCTTAAGACTATTTTAAATTGATAAAGAAAGATTTATTATTTAATCTTTAAAATTTTTTCACGACCAAATGATACACTATTACTAGGATGATAGCGATTATCAAGTATAGGTCGTTGTGTATCATATGGGTTGATTGTCTCCTTAACCAAGGAGTGTAGAGACATTGATATGGCATGCAGGTGAGATGTAGGAGTACATCTCACTGAACGTGATCCAACTGCGGAGCACTCTACTGTCAAGAGTTGCTCATGAAGGATATGGGTATAAGTGTCCCTCTGACTTGAAATCATCACGGTGACTTGCAAGCAACTCACTGTGCTTTGGTATCAGATTATTTAAATTTTAATTCAGTGACGAAAGGTTTCTGGATATAGTCAAGTATTTGTTAAGTTGGTGTGTGAGTTAAGATGGGATTGATCGCTCCTGATTTCAGGAGTTAGTGCTATATTGTATTTTAATTCAACAAAATCTTGATCAGGGTAGTCTTTGTGAGAGTCATAGGATTTATGAAGTTGAGACACATTGTGGATGTACTGATTAAGAGTTGACAGTTTAACTCTGAGTCATCCTATACATTGAGAGTCAAAAGAATGAATTATATGGTAACCATAGTCCAGGATTCTTGAATGGTGCTTTGCAAATATTCGACCTATCCAGACGTTAGGTACTATTGCTAGATGGTCACATCAATTAGTGTAAAATTTATTCGTATGCTATTAGTTTAAGTTCGAACCTAACGGGTCACACTCAAAAAATTTCTGTCTGATCAAATGGCTGATCAACGATTGAGAATCGTTCGAGAGTAAAATTGTCAATATAATTGATGGTTAGCCTTATACAAAAGTTGTGATAAATTAATTTGCTAAGGGTTAGTGAATTATAGGAGGATTGATTAGCAATTAGATTGCTGATTATCTTAATTTGATTGAGCAATGTGGTTGGTTAAGTCTGATTGAATTGGATTCAATTAGGTTATAAGATGACCTAATTGCTAAGGATGACTTGATTTTTAATTTGATCAGGACTTGGATTTGCTTAAATTTTAATTTGATTAAAATTAATCTAGTTCATATGGTACCTAATTAGATTAGGTTCTGTTATTTAATTGGATCTAATCTAATTTGATTAGGATGGGAACCAATTGGATAAAATCCTAGAGTCCAAACTAGGTTGGACTCTTCCTACTGCCGACCACCCTTACCCAAGCCACATTTCTCAACGTAAATTCAAAATTTGCATGAGAAAACTCCACGCCAAAAAGATAGCTCTTGTTCCTTCTCCACACCCTATTGGATGAGGATAAAATTTGGTTCAACTTGAATTCAAATTGGATTTGAATTCAAATTGGAACTTGATCTATATCGTAGTTCAAATTTTATTTGAACTAGATTTTATCCTCATCTCCATGCCAACCTTAAATCTCCTCAATTTTGTTAGACAAAATTGATGATCAGATTATCGTGAGAAAATATGAGAAGTGGGGCATGAGGTTTGGGTGGGCGGCCTTCTTTGGTGTGTGAGATTAGAGGAGATCTATCTCCTCTTGGGTGAGAGACCTAGATCTGATCTAGAGTTTTCGGTTGAGGAAAAATAAAGAGAAAAGTGAGTTCTCCTCCCTCTTTCCACCACCACATCCTCCTTCTTTGTCTTCGATTTTGGAAGAGTCCGAGAGATTCGAAGAGAGGAGCAGATCAGTCATCATCAGAATCTTTGTGCAAGCTAGCACTCCCAGGGAGATCAATTAGTATAGAATTTTGAGTAGACGATCCATAGAAGCCGGACACTATGCAGCTGTGAGCAACCAGTAGGACCCTGAGATTCAGATGCATGATCTGCTAGCTATGCTCAAGGTGATAGATTTTGAACTCATGCTCGATATAGATATGATCTATAGTCTAAATGTGATCTACTGGTGCATGTTTAGATATGATCTTACATGCTATTTTTATTTTCAGATCTCATATATGCTATATAACATGTTATAGATCCTATGGTAGGCATTTTAGATTAGATCTAAAGCATGTTCCTTAGATTAAATTGTTTAATCTTATGTCTTCTGCTATTAAAATTTTTGAAAAGCATGCTTGAAACGTCTGTCGGTTTCCTTCAGCAAAAAGATAGTGACAAAGATAGCTACATCAATTAGAGGATACCACACCAAGTGATGCTTCAATGTCTACTAACACTTCATTAATAGGCACTAAAATTCTTGTGTATTCTGGAATTTTTTATGCATAGTACCAATGTGCTAGCAAATAGTTAGAAGGGACTTCAAATAATCTTTATCAAGGTAAATACTTAGTATGTGACGACAAAGAATCCCCAAAATTCAAAATGCTTGCTACTACAAGTGGCCATCTTACCATCCCATCGAACTTTATGCTTTTAACTATGAATTTTTTATAGTGTTGCACCATGAACTCAACATTATTCTCTTCATGCACTATGTATTGAACTACTCTTTCAGACTCTTTCTAAAATTTCTTAAAAGCAAATGGTGTCAAAGTATGATATGCTTGCTGTTCTAACGGCTAAATGGTTCTCAAAGAAAATCTCATGTATTTCCCCAATATAGTATTGTGTAATTGTACTTCCTTGACATCTTCAATGGTAAAATCAACCTATAATTCATATGTCAAATTAGAAAGAAGTTTCAAAATGGTATAGAAAAAAATTAACGAACAATATGACAAAAAATTCTTAAATATGGTTTAGAATTTTATCATGTTAAATGAAGCAAACTTACCTATTTAATAAATTGGGTTAAGCTTGTATGGGAAGTGACAAATCTCTTTCTAAATGCATTTGTGCTTTTTGATCTTCCTTGTAGTTGTCATACCACTAAAGAAGTAGCCATGAAGGTAAGTTGGTGCCCAGAAGCACCTAATTTAGTACAAACCATTTATGTGCTTGTTTTTGAACAAGTTGTACGGTATAATTACTAAATGCCATTGATGCTCAAATTCTTCAGGGGTGTCTAACTTGTACAACTTATAAAATCAGCACACCAATTTGGATATGGATCGATTTTCAAAGAATTGAAGTAAATCAACCGCTAAATTTTATCGTTATTTGCCATATACAAAACTATATTTATGGATGACATTTCTTTTGCAATTGCTTCTATCATCCATGGATCTTGACCACTCAATATTATCCCAGGTGGCCTCTTCATCAATTGTTGCCCAACTGGACAACCCAAGAGAGGGGAGGGAGGTAAATTGGATTTTCAAAAATCTTAGACAAGTATGTGCCGATTTTTCCAACAATTTAAGTACTATGAATGTGTAGCAAATACAGTGAATGACAATAAAATAAATAATAAATGCTAAATAAGAATGTAAAGCCAGAATAAACAAGCACACCACACAAATATAAGAGATTTATATTGGTTCGGTGTGCACCCAGCACCTACATTCACTCTCCAAGCTCTACGTGAGAATTTTTACTATAATTCGCTGATTATATTGTATTTATTTAATTGGGATCACAAAGTAACCTAATTAATTTTTGGGATCACCAATCATAATCTTACAAGCCTTTCCTAGGCTCACAATCCAATTTTCAGGTTGGATTATACCTTTGTCCTAAGTTTCAAACCCTTGAAACTTGTTACAGTAGATTTCAGTAAGAACAAAATTATATAAGATAAATAGCTCCTAAATGAGCAAATAAAATACTTAAAACAATGCTTGAAGATAGCTTGGATGCTTGGCACAAGATTGAAGACTTTTCTCCTAAAGATTAGCCTCTCAAAGATCAAGATTTCTGATGTGGAGATGGAAAGTACTCTTAAAATCATTCAATAATGAAACTAAGCTCTTTTTCTTTAATATGCTATTCATAGTAGACAATTAGGCTTCTCTTTTATTTAAAATCCTCTCCATACCATTTAAAGTAATTTGAATTTGGAAACGAGCCGTTATGGAATGTTGGAGACAAAATCTAGACGTTTGAAACCACTTTTGGATGTTTCTGCAAGTAATTCTATGCAATCTATTTTTACTGTCAGAACCAGTGGAGCTGGTTTGGTAGAAATAGGGTCAGCTCGAATTGAAATGGAGTTGGCTCAAACAAAATAGAGTCGGTTCAAGTCCTATGTCAAGAAATAGCCTTTGAAAGAACCGGCTTGGATCAAAATGGAGTCGATTAGCTTGCATGCCATTACTGTATTCCAAGTCCAGAACATATCAGAGTCGTCTCGAATCATACTGGAGTCGACTCAAACTCCTCTATTCAGCTTTTCTCACTTAATTTACATTCAAACTTGATATTTCTTGATTCAAAAACTTTTTAAGTGCTTTCACATGACTTCAAAGCTTATCACAAGGGTTAGCTTCCTACAAAAATATTCTTAATCAAGCTTTAAAGACATTAGTCTCATTTTATACTTCAATATTATGTAATCATCAAAATCATTCCATGAATCAATAATCTTCTCTTTTTTGATGATGATAAAATATTGAACATAAAGATAAATAGATAAATTTCAAAAAAATATAATTAAACACTTTAAATTTTAGTATATCACAAGAGTATCATAAAGATAAGACATTTAATCTCATTTGATATTCAAGAGAAAGATACTTCAAATTTTCTAAGAAAATTTCAATCTCCCTCTTAATGTATGAATATTTCAATTTAACTAAAGAAAAAGAATTTCAATTTTAACTTTTAACTCCTTATTCTCAATCTCAATTATTCTTTACAAGAATAACTGAACACTGAATGTAAACTGGTACTACTTAATGTAAATCACTTAATATAATTAGATTTTACATAGTGATACCATGCATTAAATCTAATACCATGAATAAATATATAAATATATACATGAATGCTCAATTTACTTCCCATAAATAAATACAAGAATGCTCAATTTCTTCTTCTCCTTTTTGTCATCAACAAAAAAGAGTCAAGTAAAGATACCACAAAATATTAATAATATGAATGCAACCACATTCAAATGATACTAAAAGAATTAAAAAGGATCACAAATTCTTAATTCTCCTCTAATCATATGAAATCTATCTTCATTCAAAATTTAGTAAAATATCAGTTAATTGATTATCAGTGCACATAAAATCAAGTACAATATCATTATTTTACACATGATTTCTAATAAAATGATATCTAATATCAATATGCTTAGTCCTAGAGTGCTAAATTGGATTCTTAGTTAAATTTATAGTACTTATATTATCACATCTTATAAGAATTTTATTTTGAACAATACCATAATCCTTAAGTTGCTTAATCCAAAGAATTTGAGCACAGTAACTTTCAACTACAATGTAAGCCTCGGTCGTGGACAATGCTATCAAATTTTAGTTTTACTAAATCAAGAGATTAAGTTCAATTCAAAAATTAAAATATGCTAGTTGTATTTTTTTTATCAATTTAAATCCACTATAATCAGTATCAGAATATCTAATTAAATAAATTAAAGTATGCTTAGAATACCATAAGCTTAAGTTTTGAGTTTCCATCAAATATCTTAAAATTTTTAATAGCAAGCATATGAGATTCTTTAGGATTAGACTAAAATCTAGCACATATGCATACACTAAATATGATATCCGATCTACTTGCCGTAAGATAAAGTAAAGAACCGATTATCCTCTATAAATTTTGGTTAATATTTTATCATTTCATCTTTATCTAGTTTGCACGAGGGGGCTCATGGATGTTCAATCACTTTCACACTCTTCATCCCAAATTTTTTAGGTATCTCCTTGATGTACTTAGCTTGGTTGATGAAGATTTTTTTCTTTGTTTGTTTGATTTGAAGATCGAAAAAAAAATTCAGCTCCCCCCTCATGTTTATTTCAAATTCTTTCTACATTAACTTAGCAAATTCTTGACAAAAAATTTTATTAGTAGAACCAAAAATAATGTTATCTACATATATTTGAACAATCAATAAATCAATTTTTTTATTTCAAGAATAAAATAATATCTTCATTACCTCTAATAAAATCATTATTGATCAAAAATTTATTTAATCTATCATACCATGCTCTTGGTACTTATTTTAAACCATACAATACTTTATTAATTTTAAAATATGATTTGGATAAGCATGAATTTCAAAATCAAGTGGTTGTTCTACAAAAACTTTTTCAGCAATAAAATTATTTAAAAATATAATTTTTATATCCATTTGATATAATTTGAAATCTATATACTAAGTAAATGCAAGTAATAATCTTATTGCTTCTAATCTAGCTATAGGTGCATAAGTTTCATCAAAATCTATTTTTCTTCTTGATTATATTCTTTTGTAACTAATCTAGCTTTATTTCTAACTACATTATCATTTTCATCTAACTTATATCTAAATATCTATTTTATTCCTATTATTGGATGGTTAATTGGCCTTCTAACTAAGGTCCAAATATAATTTCTCTCAAATTGATTCAACTCCTCTTGCATAGCAAGCATCCAATTTATATTATTTTTAGCTTCTTCTATACATTTGGATTCAATTTGAGAAATAAAAGTAAGATGATCAAGAATATCTTTAAAAGCTGCTCTTATTCTTATCCCTTGTGAAGATTCACCTATAATAAAATCTTTCAGATGATGGCATATGAACTTTCACTCCTTGGGCAAGTCATCATGCTCTTTATCAATAATTTTTTAATAATTTTCTTATCTATCATCTTTGGCTTCATCTTCTTCATTTTGATTTGGTCTATCTTTCAAGTGTTAGATGTGTGCTTTAGAAATCAGATTGGCTGACACATGTACATTTTAGAGTATAATTTATAATTAATTTAAATTAATAGAATTTGGTTAATTTTCATACATGTTATGTGTACTTTATTGTATCCATGAATCATCCAAAAATTAATGGATGATGACACGTATTCTCAAAGAGTTGAGAATTTGAGGTACGTGTCATTAGTAGTTAATTTCTAAATACATCCGATCGAAGGATCATCATAGAGATGATGACCAATCCAGATAGATCGATGCACAGATTACTTTTTTCGGATAGATGAGTCTCGAGTTTACAGTATAGAAATATTGAAGCGAGAGTGCAGATGATTGTTAGAGAATAACTGATACTGAACGTGATCAATACGCAAAATTACTAAGATAGCTATCCACTTGTCAGTGACTTACTCATAGTTGCAGTGGTGTAAATAGTTCTTTGACCTGAAGTATCTTGGCTGTTCATAGTGGGATTGCTATAGTTTGACTGTACAATCACTTGATTATCTAGCCATTCAGAACCATACGGTGTATGTTCGTTATAGTAGATCTATTATAGGAATAGGATGTGCACCAAGATGAGATCTGTTGATCCTAATAAATAAGAAGAGATCCTATACAATTCATGAGACTGAGTCTTAAAATTCATGGCCATGGTAGGTGAATTATGAAAAGGTATTTTCATAAGATTTTACATGGACTCGAATCGATTGAATCTTGCATATGACGGATGAATAAATTTAACGAGTTATCCTTGATCTGCGTTCTATCAAAACTTACGATAAAAGAATCAAACTACCGATAACTACACCTAGAGGTTTGATATTTTTATTCTGTTGGGTTATCACTACATATTACTAGGTGTCACTGATGGATTGTGAGACTCATTGGGCGTCATCTTCATGATCGATGACCTTTGAAGGGCAGAATTGGAATTATTTCGATCCATCGAAAAGAATTTTGATGATATTGTGATAGAGATCATAATATATCTCACTACTAGATAGAATAGACTCATGAGATTACACACAAAAAAAGTTTCTGTTTGATCAGATGGCTGATTTACGATTATGAATCGTTGATGGGTACAATTATTAATTTGATTAATGATTTATCTTATGCAAAAGTTGTAATAAAATAATGCGTTAATAGTTAGTAAATTATTGAAGAATTAATTAGTAATGAGATTACTAATTGGCTCAATTAGATTGAGCAATGAGGTTTGATTCAAATCTAATTAGATTAGGTTTGATCTGATTAAGTTATGAGATAATTCAATCACAAGAGAGATCAATTCCTGATTTGATCAAGGTTTGGGCTCAATTAATTTCTAATATGATTAAGATTTAATTAAGAGATTAGGTACCTAATTGGATTAGGCTTGACCTACTTTATTTGAGTCTAACCGAATTGGATTTGGTTGAGACAAATTGAGTTCAATTATTTTGAAAGTTTGAATTCAAACTCCCTTGTGCCACTCACCTTATCTCCATTCCTTTTCTCATCATAAGTTTGAGTTTTATGAAAGAAAACTCCATGCCCATAACCTCTCCTTGTCGCCCTTTGGATTGGGATGGGTTGGTTTGTGTTTGAATTGAAATGAGATTTGAATTCAAATGTTATCCTTATCCCATCTCCCTTAAACCTCTTCATCGCCACTTATGATAGACTCTCTCTCTTTTGTGCAACAATTGAGAGAGGTTCCATCGTATTTTTCCAGAGAAGATGGTGGGGTGAGTTCCTCTTGCTGAATGGCATTTGGATGTGGTTAGGTTGAATTTGAATTTAAACGAGATTTGAATTCAAGTTCAAACAAACTAATCTTATCCCTTGTCACCCACTCTTAAAGAGTTCTTAATTTTGTGTGACAATTTTGAGTGCTCTACGGTATTCAAGTGTGAAATCTGATTTCACACTGAGTGGAAAAGTAGAGGGTTGGCTGAGAGTTTTTGGCGTGGGCTTTAGTTGCTTAGGCATGGGTTTTGTGAAGAAAAAAAAAGAGAGAGTGAAAAGGGTTTCTTCTCTTCACTTGTTCCTCCTCCTGTCCTTCTCCTTCTTAGGTAGAGACCGTGAGATCAAAAGAAGGAAGTGTGATTAGCCATCAAGAGTTGATTTCTGCAAGGATGCTAGCACCCCGATGAAATCATCAACCTCTGATCAGTCGGGCCTTTTGTGAGTATCTGTAGAGATCGGACATGTATATGGCTCGATGAGGACCTCATCAGTCTATCCGGATCATCAATTATGGTGGATTGCTACCCATGCAAAGGTATCGAGATTTGATCTCGATTTTGTATCTATGTAAAATCTGATTTAATTTCTGTATTATAGGCATGTGAATGATCCTATTAGGAGTAGATTAGATCTACTTAAAGCTTGCCAGATAGATTAAATTTGTTTAATCTATATCTGCTTTTAATTTCGCTACATATATGAATTTTGAATATTAAAATTCTGCATACTATAAATTCTGCATGCATGTCATCGAATATATGACATTCTTCAAGTGGTATCAGTGCCACGGATTGTCATTTCATACGTAATTTCAGATATGAAAATCTGATTATCAGATCTAAAATTTAAAGTAATTCATGAGATTAAAATTATATTTATTTTGATGCATGTGATGTGTGTTCTTTTAGGGTCATGATAGATCTATGTTACATGTGATGTAATTAGATTAGATCTTTATTACATGTTTATAGTTTGATTTTATTTTGATACATGAGATGTATGCTTGGTCTACGTTGCATGAGATTCATGATTAGATCTAGAATCAGATTTAAAGATTAGATTAGATCTAATTTAAACATGTAATGATGTTCCTGTTCTTTTATGCATATTCGATATGTGTAGCATAGTTCATTGTCTTAGTAGCCTAGTATTCGAAATGGATGTACCGTCAAGCCATCCGGCCATAGAAGCAAGTAGGGTTTAAAGATCTTCTCTTTTCATTCAATAGGGTGCTCTTATGGCATATAGGGGTGCTATGTGAATACATCCATGAAGAAGAACTGCGAAAAGAAAACTTAATTTTTACAAAATCTTAGATCTAAAATCCTAGATTTTGATGCATAATTTAGTTACTTAGATTTTAAAATTATTTTAATGTCTAAATTAGAACTATTTGTATGCATGGATTGAAATTTTATGACACCTGTTGCTGGTACATCTGTCAAGTCGACTCAAGCACCTGAGGAGTCGACTCCTTCCTTGTTGGAGTCGACTTGACACCCTGTAGAGCCGGCTCGATTTGTAGACAAGCCAACTCAAATCAGCAGACTGTGGCATGCAGGTTCTCTGTTCGTCACAGGGAGCCAGCTTGATTTTGACTCGAGCCGACTCGCTGTGATGAGTCGACTCAAATTCAGGACGAGTCGACTCGAGGGTGAGCAAAAAATTATGTATGTGATGCAATCTTGTTCTAAATTATTAAACATCAGATTTGACCCATGAACTTAATTAAGAATTAAGATATGAAATTAATAGATCTAAAAATTATAAATTCAAGATCTAAGTCAATTTCATAATACATGAGCTTAGGGTGTGGGGAGCTCAGTTAGGTCTAGTTTAAGCGGTTGATCAAATTGAATCAAATATTGGTTAGGATGGGATCAAATATGCTCATGACCAATTTAAAGTAGTTGTAAGTTTGGTTAGATCAATTAATAGTCATATGTTAGC
>KE505140.1:180290-196209 GCA_000441515.1 Elaeis oleifera
ATATTGGTTAGGATGGGATCAAATATGCTCATGACCAATTTAAAGTAGTTGTAAGTTTGGTTAGATCAATTAATAGTCATATGTTAGCAATCAACTTAAGACCTAATTTGGCTTAGTGATTCGAGCCCGAGTCAATAGGTTAACCTGATCGATTCTAATCAATCAATTTGATATCTAAGGTAAGTACATAGATGGTGGTTCTTTATTGATTCCATTATCTTGAATACAACGGGGGGACCCCACACATCTTAACTTACCTAACAATTTTGAAAGATTAGTTTTCATATTAGGTCAACTTGTTGAACTCGAGCTAGCCCATGCCACTAGGTTAGTCATAACCATTATGACTAATTAAGGAAGAGACTTAAATTAAAATCTCCTCAATAATATTAAGTCGAGGGGTCTTCCACTATTGTAGAGTGCCACGCTCTCTTAATGTTGACTGTTCTCGGCTGGATACAGTGGTTCAGTTGCATCAAGAGAGAAGCAACCACTCTAAATGCAGGGTGGAGATGGGGTTGGGTCCAAGATCTGTCAGGTGAGGATCCAATGATGGCTTCACTTGCACTTAATGATGGGTCTAACTTAACTAAGGAATGAGGTCAAGATCTGTGAGGTGAGGTCTCAGGACTTAGAGATCCAAAGTCTACTGTAATTTGCTTGAGAACATTGAGCAAGAGTTGTCCATCTATTGGTTGACATGTTCCTCAAGATCTATCAGGTGAGGTAGTGTGCCAATCGATGGGACCGCAGTACCGACTAGAAACCTTAACTCATAAAGAATTTTACTTCCTAACCCGAGGAGTGTTAGGATCTGCAGAAATAGTTGGAGCTCCAATGAATTAGTGGGAGCAAGTTTATTTTTAAAATCAATTTTCTAAAATAACTAAAATCAATTACAAAAATCTAACTTAAAATTTTTCTCTCTGTAGAAAAACTGTCTACCTCTAATTGACTAACTTGCATCTTAATCAACCAATGTCAGGTTCCAACTGTAAGGATTGGCTAAAAGACTTGAAAGGTGTTTTAAGTTCCGAAAGGCTAGGTAGTGTCTTAGACTAAGAAATGTTGACAAAGACCTCGAAGAGTTTGAGGGACACACTTTTAGAAGGTATGTCGGACCTGCTCATGATGGAGACTAACCCAACAGTTTCTTCTACTACAATTGAGTAATAGACTTTGGTTCTAGTATATACTTGTGCACTTCAATACAGGATCTTAAAAAATATAAAAGGTTGAGGCAAGGAGAAATGACCCTATGTGTTGGTAACGGAGCAAAAGTTGCTTCTGTGGCCGTAGGAACCTATCTTTTTCAACTACCATCTGATTTTTGTCTAAACTGAGGGACTGCTACTGTGTGCCTAATGCGAGCAAAAATTTAATTTCTATTTCATGTTTAGCATAGGATAATTATGAAATCAGTTTCAGTAAGAACCATTGCACCATTTATTTGGAATAAAATGGTTGCATGTGATCTTTAATCAACAATCTCTATCATTTACATGTTGATATAGATGAGTCAGTCAATTTAGCTGCACAAGTTATGAGTGCCATTGGGTCTAAGAGATCTAGAGATGAGGTTAACCTAAAGTACATATGACACCTTAGGCTAGGTTATGTCGGAGAAGAAAGGATTGACAGACTGGTGAAAGATGGAATTTTAGACTCATTCACGGATGAGTCGATTCCAGTATGTGAGTTCTATCTTTAAGAAAAATGATCAAGCTACTCTTTGTAGAACATGAAAAAAGACCACTGAGGTACTGGCTCTGGTATATACTGATGTGTGCGGCTCATTTGATGTGCCGATCAGAGGAGGTTATCTCTACTTCATCACCTTTATTGATGATTTTCTTGCTACGAATATGTATTTCTTATAAGACACAAATTTGAAGCTTTTGAAAGATTCAAAAAATTTAGATCTGAGGTAGAGAAGCAAACTGAAAAATTACTTAAGATACTTCGATCAGATCGAGGTAAAGAAACCTGAGTGGAGAATTTCTCAGTTACCTCAAAGAAATAACATTGTCTTTCAATAGACTCTACTTGAAATGTCTCAGCTCAATGAAGTTTCAGAATGGAGAAATCGGACCCTATTGGATATGGTCCAATCCATGATGTTGTTCACCGACCTTCCTTTATTTTTTTGGAGACACACCTTAATGACTGTCAATTATTTAATCAATAAGATTTTCTCTAAATCTGTTCCTACCACTCCATATGAGATGCAGCATGGTAAGAAGTCGAATTTTAGTTATCTCAGAATTTGAAGATGTCCGACCTATATCAAACGGCAACAGATGGACAAGTTAGAGGCTAGGTCTATGAGAGCTCATTTTATAGGGTACCCAAAAGAGTCTTTGAGATACTATTTTACTTTCTAGAGGATCACAATATGATTGTGAGCCGGCATGCTAAATTTTGAAAAAGAAGTTCATTCCGGATGAAGATAGTGGGAGAAAAATTCAGCTCGAAGAGAATATCTCTGAAGAGCAACAAGCCATAGAGCCTGAGGAACCCATTCCACCTCGTAGATCCAGTAGGATCACACATCCTTCAGAAAGATACATGGATATGCTGGAAGAGGATATAGAGGAGACGTTCGTCATGGATGACATGGATCATGTTGATGATCCTAAAATCTATGATGAGGCGATGTTAGACATCGACTTCGAAAAATGGTTGAAAGCAATGAGGTCAGAGATGGACTCATTGCATACCAACCAAGTCTGAACCTTAGTAGATCCATCAGCAGGAATAGTTTCTATTAGGTGTAAATGAATCTTTAAGAGAAAGATTGATTTGGATGGAAAGGTGGAGACCTTTAAAGCGAGATTTGTGGCTAAAGATTATAGTCAGCATGAAGGCATTGACTATCAGAAGACCTTCTCACCAGTTGCCATACTGAAGTCCATTCGAATATTGCTTGCTGTTGCAGCTGCTTATGATTATGAGATTTGATAGATGGATGTGAAACTATCTTTCTAAGTGGATATCTTGAGAAAAATATCTATATGGAGCAGTCTCTAGGTTTCATATCCAGTGATGGAGATCACAAGGTCTGTAAGCTGCAAAGGTCCATTTATGGACTAAAGCAAGTGACTCAGAGTTGGAGTAGTCATTTCAATGATGCAATCAAATCGTTTGATTTTATCAAAAATGAGAAGAAACCGTGCAAGTTTAAGAAGATCAGTGGGAGCACTGTTATATTTTCTGTATTATACATGGATAACATCCTCCTAATTGGGAATGACATTCTCATGATGACTTCTGTAAAAGTATAGTTGTCCAAAGAGTTCTCCATGAAAGATCTTGGAGAAGAATCCTACATTCTGAAAATTAAGATCTATAGAGATAGATCTAAAAGGATGCTAGGTTTGTCACAGCAACTCTATATAGAAAAAGTGCTGAAGCGGTTCAGCATAGAAAATTCCAAGAGAGATTTGCTATCCTTCAGGAATGGAATTTATCTCTCTTAGAAGATGTGCCCTAGCACACCTGAGGAGATACAATGTATGAGCAAGATTCTTTGTGCTTTTGCTATAGGAAGCCTCATGTACGCTATGCTATATACACGACTTGATATTACTCTTACTGTGAGTATCACAAGCAGATATCAGTCAAATCCAGATGAGAAGAATATTCTTAAGTACTTGAGAAGGATCAAGGACCTCTTTTTGATCTTTGGAGGATGAGACTTACGAGTACAGGGATACACAGATTCAGATTTCATGTCTGACATTGATGATAGAAAGTTTACATCAAATTTTGTTCTTGTGTAATGGTGGTGCAGTTAGCTGGAAGAGTTTCAAGCAACTGATTATTACAGATTTTACTATGGAGGCAAAGTAATCGCCGCATCAAAAACTGCTAAAAAATGATTTTGATTCAAAAAGTTGATTGCAGAGCTGGGTGTGATGCCATCGAATGTCGTTTCACTCTTCTACGATAATAATGATGCTATAGCATTTGCTAAAGAACAAAAGTCTCATCAAAAGTCCAAACACATCGAGCGACGATTTTATCTGATTTGCAAATATCTCGAGAAGAAGTTCATCGAGGTACAGTGAATCGACTCCACTGAGAATGTGGCTGACCCGCTGACCATGCCGCTAAGCCAACAGAAGATTGAAGCTCATCTTGAAAAGATGGAACTTAGGTTTGTGGCCAATTGGCTTTAGGTCAAATGAGAGTTTGTTAGATGTGTGCCCTAAAAGCTAGATTGATTGACACATGTACACTTCTGAAGCATAATTTTATAATTAAATTTTAAAATTAATAAATTTTGGATTAATTTTTAATTCATGTGTACTTTATTGTGTCTATGAGTCATCTGAGAAATTAATGGATGATGCCATGTATTCTCAAAGAGTTAAGAATTTGAGACACATGTCATTAGTAGTTAATTTTAAATACTTTCGATAGAAAGATCGCCATAGGGATGGTGATCAATCTAGATAGATTGATGCATAGCTTGCTTCCTTCGGACAGATGAGCTCGAGTCTACAGTGTAGGGATATTGGAGCGAGAGTGCAGATGGTTATTAAAGAATAATTGATACTGAGCGTGATCAACATGAGAAGTTATTAGGATGGCTACCACTCATCAGTGACTTACTCATAATTATAGTGGTGTAAAAAGTTCTTTGACCTGAGGTGCCTCGGCTATTCACAGTGGGGTTGCTGTAGTTTGACTACATAATCATTTGGTTACCTAGCCATTCAGAATCTTACGGTGTATGTTGGCTACAGTAGGTCTATTGTAGAATAAGTATGCACCAAGATGGGATCTGTCGATCCTGATCGATAGGGAGAGGTCCTATGCAGTTCATTTGATTGAGTCCTAAAATCTATGACCATGGTAGGTGCATTATGGAAAGAGTTTCCATAAGATTTCACATAGACTTGAGTCAATTGAATCTTACATATGACGGATGAATAGATTTGACGAGTTATCCTTGACCTGTATTCTATCGGGACCCACGACAGAAGAACCAAACTATATGGTAACTACACCTAGAGGTTTGATACTTTTATCCTGATGGATTGTTACTACATACTGTTAGATGTCACTGTTGGATTGTGAGACTCATCGGATATTATCTTGATGATCGATGATCCTCGAACGACAGAATTAAATTATTTTGATTCATTGAAAAGTATTTTGATGATATTGTGATAAAATCATAATATATCTCACTACCAGATAAAATAGAATTTATGAAATCACACACAAAAGAGGTTCCTGTCTGATCAGATGGCTGATTTACGATTATGAATCGTTGATGGATAAAATCATCAATTTGATTAATGATTAACATTATGCAAAAATTATAATAAATAATTACTAATGGTTAGTGAATTATTGGAGGATTAATTAGCAATTAATTGCTAATTGACTCAATTTGAATGAGAAATGTGTTTGGTTGAAATCTAATTGGATTAGGTTTGATCTGATTAAGTTATGAGATAACTTAATCGCAAGGGAGATCAATTCCTGATTTGATCAGGATTTGGGCTCAATTAATTTCTAATATGATTAGAATTTAATTGAAAGATTAGGTGTCTAATTGGATTAGGCTTGACCTACTCTATTTGAGTCTAACCGAATTGGATTTGGTTGAGACAAATTGAGTTCAATTGTTTTGAAAGTTTGAATTCAAACTCCCTTGCGCCACTCATCTTATCTCCATGCCTTTTCTCATCATAAATTTGAGTTTTACAAAAGAAACTCCACACCCATAGCCTCTCCTTGTCACCCCTTTGGATTGGGATGGGTTGGTTTGTGTTTGAATTCAAATGAGATTTGAATTCAAATGTTATCCTTATCCCATCTCCATTAAACCTCTTCATCGCCGCTTATGATAGACTCTCTCTCTTTTGTGCGACAATTGAGAGAGATTCCATCATATTTTTTCAGAGAAGATGGTGGAGGTGAGTTCCTCTTGCTGAATGGCATTTGGATGTGGTTAGATTTGAATTTGAATTCAAACGAGATTTGAATTTGAATTCAAACGAGATTTGAATTCAAGTTCAAACAAACTAATCTTTATCCCTTGTCGCCCACTCTTAAAGAGTTCTCAATTTTGTGCGACAATTCTGAGTGCTCTATGGTATTCAAGTGTGAAATCTGATTTCACACCAAGTGGGAAAGTAGAGGGTTGGCCGAGAGTTTTTGGCATGGGCTTTAGTTGCTTAGGCATTGGTTTTGTGAAGAAAAAAAGGA
Organism: Elaeis oleifera; assembly: GCA_000441515.1. NCBI lineage: Eukaryota > Viridiplantae > Streptophyta > Magnoliopsida > Arecales > Arecaceae > Elaeis > Elaeis oleifera. The sequence goes on from KE505140.1 coordinate 186,516, forward strand.
AGAGAGTGAAAAGGGTTTCTTCTCTTCACTTGTTCTTCCTCCTGTCCTTCTCCTTCTCAGGTATAGATTGTGAGATCCAAAGAAGGAAGTGTGATCGACCATCAGGAGTTGATTTCTACAAAGATGCTAGCATCCTGATGAAATCGTCAACCTCTGACCAATGAGGGTCTTGTGTGGATATCTGTGGAAGCCGAACGCATGTGCGGCTCGATGAGGACCTCATCAGGCTATCTTGATCATCAATTATGGTGGATTGCTTCTTGTGCAAAGGTATCAAGATCTGATTTTGATTTTGTATCTATGTAAAATCTGATTTAATTTCTGCAGTATAAGCATGTGAACGATCCTGTTAGGAGTATATTAGATCTACATAAAGCATGCTAGATAGATTAAATTTGTTTAATCTATATCTGATTCTATTTCACTGCATATATTAATTTAAATGTTAAAATACTGCATACTATAAATTCTGCATGCATGTCATCAAATATACGACATCCTTCATCATGTTAAGTTGCTTTAACCCTTCTTGTATATTTTCTGCATCATCATTACTAAAATCTTTCTTTCTTGAAGATATTAGATCATTAGTTTCATCAAATATAACATATATAGATTCTTCAACAACTAATGCTCGTTTGTTAAAAATTTTATATATTTTGCTAGATGTAGAATATTCTAGAAAAATATCTTCATCAGATTTTGCATCAAATTTATCAAAGTTATCTTTACCATTATTCAAGACAAAACAATGACATCCAAAAATATGAAAATAACTAATGTTAGGTTTTCTATCTTGCTAAAGCTCATAGGGGGTTTTCTTTAAAATTGATCGAGTCAAAATTTTATTTAAAATATAACATACAGTGTTAATGACTTCAGCCCAAAATTGCTTTCAGAGACTCCCTTCACACAATATGGTACGAGCCATTTCTTTCAAAATTTAATTTTTTCTTTCAACAACTCTATTTTATTTAGATGTTCTTGATGCAAAAAAATTATATTCAATACCATTTTATTATAAAAATTTAAATTTAATTTTAAATTTGGTATCATGATCACTTCGAATACAAATAATTATCAAACTATTTTTATTCAAAATTTTTCGATAAACTTAAAAAATATAGAAAGAGCTTCATCTTTATGTGTTAAAAATAAAATTCATGTAAATCATAAAAAATCATCTACAATAACAAGTTCATATCTTTTTCTCCTAAGCTTGTAGTCCTAGTAGGTCCAAAAAGTCTATGTGTATTAATTCTAAATATCTAGAAGTTGAAACTATATTTTTAGATTTGAAAGATCTCCTAGTTTGTTTTCCATATTGACATGCATCACAAATTCGATCTTTTTCAAAATTTAGTTTTAGCAAACCTTTAACTAAATTTTTTGCAATTAATTTTGAAATTGTGTTCATACCAGTATGTCCTAATCTATGATGCCATAACCAACTAGATCCTTTGATTTTGGCATCCTTTGCTACAAGATATTGACCACTTCTCATGATATTCTCATTAAGATCAACCATGTAGATATTGCCATGCCTATGTCCAATGAATTTAGCATTCTTATTAAAGTGACTAGAAACAATACATAAAGAAGATTCAAAATTAAGTAATTTTAAATCCTTTATTACATAATTGACTTATTCTAAGTAAATTATGTTTCAAACCATCAACTAATAAAATATTATCAATAAATATAGAGGGAGTAATACATATTTTACCAACTCCAATATTTTTTTTTATTATTGCCAAAAGTTATAACTTCTTTTTTTTCAAGAGTGATAAACTAATTTTTATCACCCGTCATATGTCTTGAATAGCCACTATCAAGGTACCATCTTCTTTGCGATCCAAGGACTGCAAGATACTCCTACAAAATAGTCAAATAGTAGATTTAGTTATCCAAGCTTTCTTGGGTCATTTTGGGTTAGTGACAAAGGTTCCTTTTGGAACCCAAACTTGTTTAATCAATTTACCATTCAATTTTCTGAAATTGTAGGAATAAGCTTTATGTCCTAATTTACCACAGCAGAAACAAATAATCTTTTGAGTTGCATGAAAAGAAAAATTCATAAAGAAACTCTTTAGAAATTTCTGTTTGTTGTTAAGATTAAAATCAAGACTAGCTTTATCATAAACAGCTCTTTGGTTGTTCAAAATCATATGAAGTTTTTCAGAACCACAAGTAGACTTTTCAACCAAAGGTCTAAGAATATCTAATTCCTTCTTAATGAGTTGTTTCTTCTACTAAAGCCTTATTATTTTGTGAAATCTCTTCTTTCTTATCTAACAAAAATTGATTTTTCAGTTTTAAATTCATCAAGTGATTCATGGAAAGCATCTTGAAGCTCATCAAATGTAAAATCTATAATATATTTAGATTGTACCTCATCATCTTGTGCCATAAGACACAAGTTTGCCATATTTTGATTTTCATCATCGGTGCTAGAGTCTTCACTATTACTTCACATCACAACCATAGCCTTCCTCTTTGTCTTTTTGAGGTTCTTCTTTAGGCTTGGACAATTGACTTTGAAATGTCTGATTTTCTTATATTTATAACAAATGGGCTGCTGCTCTCTTTCTTTGTCCTTATTCTTACTAGATTCTCTCTTGGCCATCGATGTCTTCTTGAATCCTTGCCTCTTCCTCCTCAAGAACTTTTTGAGTTTTTTGATAATAAGTGCCATATCCTTATCACCAACATCTTGTTTCGATGAGTCCTCATCCTTCTCTTCTTCCACCGTAGATTTAAGGGCTATAGTTCTCTTCTTTTTGACCTCTTCATCATTATGTTGTTTCATTGCAAGCTCATGAGTCATCAATGATCTAAGTAGCTCTTCAAGTGGTAGGACATTAAGATCCTTTGCTTCTTGGATAGCGGTCACCTTGGCTTTCCATGATCTTGGCAAAGATCTAAGAATTTTTCTCATAAGGTCATTGTTAGGATATGATTTTTTAAAACTCTTAAGATCATTAATAATATCAGTAAATTGAGTAAACATATCAACAATAGATTCATTAGATTTCATTCTAAATAATTTATATTTGTATACAAACATATTGATTTTAAATTTTTTGACTTGGCTTGTGTCTTCATACATTACTTCGAGTCTATCCCATATCTCTTTTGCTAAGTTGCAAGTAGATATGCGATTAAACTCATTCACATCCAACACACAATACAAGATATTTCTTGCCTTGGTATTTAATTGCACTAATCTTTTATCAACTTCATCCCAATCATACTCTAGCTTGGATGAAGCTATGCCATTGATAATGACCATGGGTGTGTGAGAGCCGTTAATTGTGATACTTCATAAATCATAATCAAGTACTTGAATAAAAATGTGCATGCATGCTTTTCAATAGGTATAATTAGACTCATTAAAAAAAGCTGACCTACTAGTGGATTATCCCTCGATAAATGAAACTCTCAAATGAGTTGTCATTGATCTTTAAATCAAAACTAACTAGAACCAAGCTTTGATACCAAGTGTTACCCAACTAGACAACCCAAGAGGGGGGGGGGGTGGTTGAATTGGGTTTCAAAGTCTTAGACAAGTATGTGCCGATTTTCAAACAATCTAAATGCTGTGAATGTGTAGTAAATACAGTGAATGATAGTAAAATAAATAATAAATACTAAACAAGAATGTAAAGCAAGAATAAATAAGCACATCACACAAACATAAGAGACTTATAATAGCTCTATGCACACCCAGCACTTATATCCACTCCTCAAGCTCCACTTGAAAATTTTTACTATAATCTGCTGATTATAGTGCATTTGTTTAATTAGGATCACAAACTAATTTAGTTAATTTTTTGGGATCACCAACCTATAGGGATTCTGTAGTGCCCTATAGCCTTGGAGGTGATCACAGGTGGAGCCAATTCGATAGGCTCCAGATTTGCTATGACGGGCATAGTCATAAGCTAGGACAGGAGTGGTCCTAGGGTAGAGACAGTGCATAGCTCTCTATAGGCTTGAGGTTTAGATGATGAGGACTTCGAGGGGCTTGGTTGGGGCTCCGGATACTTGGGGACACAAGATGGAGCAAGAACTAGAGCTAGGGATGAAGTTGTGGAGAAAAATTATTCAGCAGGTTAGTCGACTCAGACTGAAATTGAGTCGACTAAGTTGCAGGTGGATCGACTCAGTCCTAGTCTAGGTCGACTATGTCTCAGAAAAATAGAAGACATGCTTCTCAAAAAAATTGGTACAGTACATAGGTTAGTCGATTCAGTCTAATCTGAGTCGACTAAGTCCCAAGTTAGTCAATTCAATCTAAGATTGGACCGACTCAGTATCACGGGCAGAGCAACACGGGCTTTCTGTTTGGATCTGGTATCGGATTTGATCCTAAAAAACTTAAGGCCTGGTTTGGGAGGTCTTAAGGGGCTAATTTATGTGTGGACTAGGATTTAGTCCAAAGGGGTTGAGAGCATGCAAGACATGGGTGTACATGGGCTTGGATGAGTGCTTTGATGTGGGTTAGCTAGGAAGTTTTATGTCAAGATTTATTAAGGTTTAGGAAACCCTAGGGTATATAAACCCATTGTTGTAATAGTTAATGTGAGAGGAATACAATACGGCTTTTCTCCCAAAACCCTCATCTCTCTACTTCACTCTGGTTGCACGCCATCCTAAGAGGGAAAATAATCCTAGCCGCCACCTCCAAGGAAGGAAAGAAGAAAAACCATGGTGCCATCCCTTTGGTGCTTTTCGCTGGTGATTTTTAGATCTTCACGTCCTAAGAAAAGTGCACAATAATTAGTATCAGAATCAAGTTGCATGGAGAAAGAAGGAAAAATCAAGAGTTGAAGTTTCCTGCTCAAGGTATTTTTTTCAAATAGATCTGTATTGTTTGTGGTTGTGGTTTTGAGACATCATGAGTAGTGGGATGAAGATCGATTTTGAGAAGTTTGATGGGAAGAAAAACTTCTCAATATGGAGGATAAGGTTGGAGGATTTGTTGATTCAGTAGGAGCTGGATCTGGCTTTAGAGGAAAAATCAGAGGGAATGATAGATCGGGCTTAGAGTTCTTTGGAGAAGAGGGCCTGTTCGCTGATTAGGTGGTGTTTGGCAGACTCGATGCTGTATGGCATGCTAGAGGAAAAGACACTCAAAGGATTATGGTCAAGGTTGCACTTCTTGTACATGGAAAGGAACATGTGCAACAAGCTGATGCTAAAGAAGTAACTCTATAGTCTTTGGATGGAAGAAAGTGGAGATATATTGGGACATATTCAGTGGTTTGACTAGCAGAGTACTGATTTACTCAATTTGGATGTAGTTATGAAGGAGGAGGATAAATCCTTGATGTTCCTGTGCTCGCTATCCGAGAGCTTCGATCCACTAGTGATGACTCTGTTGTATGGGAAGAAGATGTTAGTCTATGAGAAGATAGTGTCGGTCCTTTAAATTAACGAGTAGAGGGAGCGGATGGTGAGGGGTAGTACAGAGGTTTCTTAGGATGCCATGGTGGTCGGTGAAAGGCCTAGGAGGGGAAGGATAGACACGAGGCAGTGGGGAGGCAAAAGTCCCCAAAGAGTATCAGGGAGGTAAGGTGCTTCGTGTGCAAGCAGTTAGGGCACATGAAGAGAGATTGTCCATTAAAGAAGAAAGAAAGGGAGAAGGTTCCAGATCGGTGTCATCTAGTGCAGTGGTTGAGAGGGATGGATCAGATGATCTTTGATGTTATCGGCTGGACACAGAGAGGAGACAGATCGATGGGTACTGGATTCTATTAGCGCTTATCACTGTACACCTCACCGGATATAGTTCGCTTCTTACACACAGGTGGGTGAGGGGTAGCGAGTGATATTAGGAGATGGAAGCTTTGTAGTGTAGCAGGAGTGGATTCTATCAGGCTGAGGATGTATAATGCGAGGGTGTGGACCTTGATAGATGTGCATCATATTCCAGATCTCAAGAGGAGTGTAGTATCACTTGGACATTTAGAGGAAAAAGGCTTCATTTTTAGAAGCAATTCAGGGGTGCTGAATGTCTCCAAGGATGTTAGGATTGTGATGAGAGGGAGGAGGTTGAGGAGTTGTTTGTACCAGATGGTAGGATCTGTTATATCCAAGGAGATCGAGGTGATTTCTTCAGCCACAGAGGATCAGCCAGAGGTTCAGTCGGTGCAGATTGGATAGGTAGTGGTGTGTTTATCGGATCTGCCTGCTGCTGGATCGTCGGATCATAGGGAGGTGGAGCACCGAGGATAGGTGCATCCACACATGGAGGAAGAGCATCGAAAAGAGGTTCCTTCATGAGTAATGATGAAGACCATGGCTATGGCATGGGCTTTAGGCAAGGAGGTGCAGAGGGTGGTGGAGTCTCCCAGTCACTCAGGCAGTGGTGAGCGAGCATCAGGAGAGGGCCTAGAGGTGATGTATCAGAGTTAGATGCTACAGCGATGACAGGATGCAGGGAGGATCCAAAGACCTACGAGGAGATTTCCATCAGTCTGGATCATAGGTGGGTCGAAGGCAGGGGAGAGCTGCAGCCAATCCATGTTTTTCGAAACTGCAGTGGAACATGCCATAGAAGTAGTGGCAGTCAAAGTCGTTGGGCCAGTGATGATTAGAGCCTCTAGAGCAGTGATAGATAGAGTTGCTGGAGGCACTATAGGTGGAGTCGCAGAGGCAGCAGTAGGAGCAGTTGCTGGATCAACGGTGGGCACACCTGCTGATGATAAGATATATAGGGGAGGTGTCCGAATGCAGGATGAGATCTTCAGCCATAAGAGTATTGAAAATATGTCATAAAGCTAATCATTTGATGATTGTGCTAATTATAGATGCATATGATTGATAAATAATAAAGTTATTTGATCTTTTTCATCACAAGATTACATCTTCTAACGAACTCCTATATTGTGATGAAGTTCTTAGGACTACTTTGATCGATAAAGAGGATTTATCGCGTAGCCTTTAAATTGGTTCGTGACCAAACGATACGCTATTACTAGGATGATAGTGATATCAAGTGCAAGTTGTTATGTGCCATATGTATTGGTTGTCCTCGTAACCAAATTATGTGGAGATACTGGTATGCCATGCAGGTGAGATATAGGAGTACATCATCACTGAACGTGATCAACTGCGGAGCACTTTGCTGTTAAAGGTAGTTCGTGAAGGATATGGGTATAAGTGTCCCTCTGACCTGAGATCACCACAGTGACTTACAAGTAACTCATTATATTTTGATGCTGAACTAACTAAGTTTCTAATTCAGTAACAGAAGATTTCTAGATGCAGTCAAATACTTATCAAGTTGGTGCGTGAGTCAAGATGGAAATGACCCTCCGAATCAGTAGGAGTTAATGTATCAATGTATTTCAATTTAGTAAAATTTGAGCTCGAGTAATCCATGTGATGGATTTGAAAGATTGAAATACAATGAGGATGAGTTATCTAGGATTGACAGTGAAATCCTGGGTCTCCTTGAGCATTAGGGTCAAAAGGATGAATTATACGATAATCATACATCAATAGGTTCTTGAATGTTGCTTCACCATCATTCGACCTATCCGGACGTCGGGTCACCATTGCTAGATGGTTACATCGATTGGCTCAAAATTTATTTTGTGCTACTGACTTAGCTTCAACCTATGGGGTCACACTCAAAAAAAGTTTCTGATTGATCATATGGCTGATCAACGATTGAGAATCATTCAAGGGCTTAATCATTAATTGATTGATGATTAATCTTATGCAAAAGTTGTAATAAAATTATTCACCAAGTGTTAGTGAATTAATGAAAGATTAATTAATAATTAAATTATTGATTAACTCAATTTGATTGAGCAAAAAAGATTAAATAAAATCTAATTGAATTAGATTTAATTAGGTTTGATCCGATTAGGTTATGAGATGATCTAATCGCTAAGAAAGAATTATCTCTGATTTGATCAAAATTTTGATTCAATCAATTTTAATTTAATTAAAATTTGATTAAAAATTTATGAACCTAATTAGATTAGATTTTATCTATTTTATTTAGATTAAATCAGATGTGATTTGATTTAGATTCAAATAAGAAAATCTATAGTTCATATAGGATTGGACTCTTCCTCTCCATGCGCCTCCTACTTTGATGCCATCTTCCTTCACACTAAAATAGTTTTGCATGAGATTTTTTCATGCTAAAGAGTTATTTCTCTCCTCCATCTTACATCTAAATTTGGGTAGGATCAGATTTTAAATGGTATTTCAAATTTGATTTGAAATAGGATACCATATAGATAATGTTTGACATTATCTCTAAGATCTTGCCGCCAACTTATTTTTTCTCCTTATGTACAATATTTTGAGGAGATTTTTTGTAAAACCTTAGTTGGAGAATTGATTTACCATAAAAAATATGGGAAGGGCATCCCATATTTTTTTGAGCATGTTTTGGCATAGAATTGGGAGAGGGTGCGACATCTTATGGTAGAGTCTAAGATCCTTAGGACTCTTCACCCTAAACCATTATATGCCAATAAAAAGGGATCTATTTCTTACTTTTATGCATGTAAGAGATTACAGAAAGAGTTCTCCACATTGAGGGGCTTTGGGGCATGGTTTTTGGCATGAAAAAGAAGAGGAGAGTCCTTTCTCTTGGGGTGTGCACAAAACCTAGTCTTCTAGTGTTTCTACCTCAGGATTTGGGAAGAGAGAAAAATAATTTCTTCTCCATCTTTCTCTCACCTCTTCATCTCCTCCAAAATTCATCTTCAATCTTTGAAAAGATTTTATAGATTCGAAGAAGGGATCCAGATCAGCCAAGAAGAAGGTATTCGCACAAGCTAGCACTCTCGAGAAGACCGATCCGATCGGAGCTTTAAGTAGACTTTCTGTAGAGGTCGGACGCTTATGCGGCTGCAAGCAACCAGTGAGGACCCTTTCTATCATGTTCATCAGTAGCGACGATCATCGATCCATACTCAGATATCGAGTTCTGAACTCAGATTAGAAGTACATGTGATCTACTGCTCACATGCATACATGTTGATTTTATCTTTAGTATTTTTCAGATTTTATATGCAACATATCATGTCATAGATCCTAGAGTAGATTGATTTAATGATTAGATCATGTGTATGTTAGATTAATATGATTAATCTATTTACTTTTCACTATAATTTATTAAAAAATTTTAAATACATGCATGAAATCGCCTAAGTTCACCAACAGTGGTATCAGAGCCTAGATTCGTTATGACATATTATATGTGTATATTAAATATAAATTTAATTTATTTAGATCTGATATATGATATCTTAGATCTAAATTTAATTAATAGTAGATCACATAAACTAAATAAGGTTATCCTGCTGTAGGATTTACCCCTTACAGTGAAAAGATTGTCCTAGTTTGTGCTGATCATTGATAAAATCTGATTTTATGTTATGCATGTGATATTTATGATCTGATTTAGATGTGATCTAAGGTTGTGATTAGATCTGATGTAAGTTAGATTAGATATAAATTCAAACATATATAATATGTGATTAGATTAGATTATTCGATTAGTAAGTACTTGGATTGGGTTGATCACCAGATTGTCCAGTCATAGGAGCAAGAAGGGTTTAAAAGTACTCTTTTTCATTCGATGGGATGCTCTTATGACATATAGGGGTGCCATATGATTAAATCCCATGAAGAAGATCATGAAAGAAAGAACTTATTTTTC
>KE505140.1:240230-264260 GCA_000441515.1 Elaeis oleifera
CTTTAAGGGCAATAGACTTCTTTTTCTTCACCTCTTCTTCTTTTTCTTGATTCATGTTCAACTCATGGATCATGAGTGAACCAATCAGCTCCTCCAATGTAAGATTGTTTAAATCCTTCACCTCTTGAATGGCAGTCACCTTTGGCTCTCAATTCTTTGACAAAGATCTTAAAATTTTATGCACAACATCACTATTAGTATAGTCTCTTCTGAGACTCTTTAAACCATTCAAAATATTAGTGAATCTTGTGAATATTTTGATGATTATTTCATGCGGTTCCATTTTAAATAGCTCATATTTATGTACCAACATATTTATCTTTATTTTTTAACTTGATTAGTACTCTCATGGGTGACTTTAAAGCTATCCTAAATTTTTTGACAGATAAATATATTGATATCCTATTGAATTCATTTGCGTCCAAGACACAATATAGAACATTCATTGCTTTGGCATTAAGTTGAGCTAGTCTTTTGTCATGTTTATCCCAATCCTTTTCAGGCTTGGAGATGGACACTCCATCAATAGTGATTTTGGATGTGTGTGGGCCATTAACTATGACATTCCACATGTCATAATCTTGTGCTTGGATGAAAATTCTCATTCTTACCTTTCAATAGGTGTAGTTTATTCCATTAAAGAGCGAAGGTCTATTGGTTGATTATTCCTCAACCAATGAAGTCCCAATTGGGTTTGCCATTTAATCTTTAGCTCTATAACTGTTAGGTCACCAACTAATATTAGAGCACCTGCTCTGATACCACTTGTTGCCCAAGGATGGCTACCCAAGAAGGGGGGTGAATTGGGTATTTAAAAATTGAAAATATTTATGCAAATTATACTACAAAAGTACTTAATGAGATAAGTAAACTATATGCAATAAGTAGACAAGCACATAATCACAAGCTCAAAGTTTTATAGTGGTTCAGCACCAAACTCGGCACCTACATCCACTCCCCAAGTAAACCAATTGAGAATTCAACTATAATTCACTATAAGAATTACAGTTGATTGTTTCTTTGGGATCACAATCCAACCTAGTTGGTTTATCCTAGGCTCACCAACCACAACCGTACAATGATTATTTTACACGGACTAACAATCAACTCCGATTGATTTTACACTTGGCTTATCAATTAAACTAAATACAATGTCTAATTTTAGGCTTAGACAAACCCAAGTTTCTCACTCCAAGAAACTTGAAAACAAATACAGCAACAATAAAATTTAAAGGAGAAAAAATATTCAATAAAGCTCGGAGAAGAAGTTGGAGTTGCTTTGCTTGTCGGCTTGGCTTCTTCTCTTTGAATGCTTAAGAGATATGGGTGAAGATCTTTAATGATAATTTCTGACTTCTCTCAGTTTGGGGTGGTGGAAGGATAACAAGAATCAGTATGACACTCTTCTCTTTTACTATTCAGCTCAAAATAGAAAAAACTCTTCACTAGGGTTCCAAAGATGTTTTCAATGCTCCAAAGGTTATCTTATATAATGCTAATATTTTCCACCACTTAAATAATCTGAAGATCCTCTGAAAAGTGTTTGATCTGTTGGAGATACAAAATAGCCATTGTAGGGCGCATGGAATAAAAAGCTGCTTTTCCAAAAACTAGCTGTTACAGATACTAGATCGGCTCAATTTTTCTCTGAATCGACTCAGTTCTTCACTGGATCGACTAAATTACAACAGATTGAAAATTAGATTTTTATTTTTGATGCGTTCTCAGACTTGATCGGCTATCTTTTTGACTGAGTTGGCTAGGTTACTCATTGAGTCGACTCAGTTGAAACTGGGTCGGCTTAGTCCCCTAGATCTTGAAATTTTACTTTCTGTATTTTTATTTTTGTGTCTTCTCAGACTGGGTTGGCTCAGTTTCTGATTAGGTCGACTCAGTTTGCATATCAAGCGTGCCTAGAGTTATTTACCAACCTTTTTCTTTAATTTTCTTTCTATGCTAGATTTGTCTTGTTTACTTGATTTTATTTCTCATTAAAATTCTTCCAAGGTATGTCTAGTCTGGAGAGCTTTTACAAATGATTTGATTGATGGTTCTCTATTTTAATTTGTCAGGAAACACTTGAGGCAAATAAGTAATTTGAATTCAAAACTACACATTCTCAAGAGCCATGTTAGTAATCTAACAATTTATACTCAAATACTTTTGTTATTATCAAAATCAATCTCGGAGTCAACAATGATTACAAAATTTTATCATAGGACTTAGAATTGTTGACCCCATTAGCAAATTGATAAAGATATATTGTGATAATTCTATAGTAAAATTCTTCTACAACACGAAGAGAATAAGTGCTTGCCAGCATATTGATATCAAATAATTTACTCTTCATGAAAGAATAAAAGAGAACATAGTGTTTATAAAATATATTGATATGGAGCTGATGATTATAGATTATATGGGACTTAGTTTATTTTATGATTGATATGTATTGAATACTATGTATAAAACCATCACATTGGATTTTATAATAAAGTCTAGTTTATTTATTTATACTAATCAATTATTTATCATATGATATAAAGATGACCAAAGAATAGGCATAAAATTTTATCTATTCGTAAAGTAAAATTTCATATAAAGAATTTGATTATAAGATGTCATCAGTGTTGTGATACATGCAAGGTGGTGTGTTGACTGATAATATATTTATCGTCATAATTCGCACTGATGATTATTTATAATCAAGTATACAATATATATCATACAGAGGAATTAAATTTAAATGTGGCCATATCAGCTTTCAATTATTAGATCCAGATAAATTTTATTAAATTTTTGAAATACTTTAAATAATTAAAAGAATGTGCTTATGTACTTAAGTTGGGCCAAGTGGGAGAATGTTGAAACTTATTAATTAAATCCATCTTGATGTGGCCTACACTAACACACATTAGGATTTATTTTAGCTATTTTAGATTGATCTATACTATGACAAAAGATAAACCTCCAATAAAGTGATAGAGATATATTTGATGATTATTATGATGAAGTCAAACTCTACACAACCATCATAGATAATGTTCATCTTCTAGTCTTGGTAACTGATTCAGATATTAGCTTTGATGGATGAGATATATTATAAATGGACACACTCTACGGACTTGATCTCCAACTCATCCGAGAATTGTGAGGTCTTCTCCATCGAGAATACTCAAAGTTGGGATTGAAAATTAAGATATTGCTGGTGAATAGCAAGGAGCACATTCGATTCAGTTTCTTTTGTGGTTGCAGGTAGGCTGATTCGAAAGATCCCGGACGACATCGATGGCTTCTTCTCCGTGCAAATTTTATTGCCCCATAAAATTTTAATAGTACGAGCCAAGACGTGTCAAGTGCTAAGACCTTAAACTTCTCCTCTCCTTCCCTTCATTAATATGCCACCCGATCATGCCAGCTCTGCTTGATAGCCGACCCACCGATTCTTCCCCATGTTCTCATGAATACTCCAAACTGGTAAGAGGCATGAACACGACAATTGTTGAATCTATATTAACTATAAATTCAAAATGTTGAATATAAAGTGATGTACGGCCATAAATTTGTATAAGGTCATAAAAAATTTTAAACAGTATTTGAGAGCTAACAAAATAAAATGTGATCATTTATGTGGTCTTGGGAAATAAACCAAAACTAAGAGAATATAGTTCTTGTTGATGTAAAATCTAGGAATATACATATATATCATAATTCCAGATTCTAAAATATATCCATCAGATAAAATCTTAAGATAGATAAAATAGTGGACTCCTAGATCAATAAAATAGTGGAACCTTATGTTATCAAAACAACAAAAAAAAGGGTGAAATCCTAAACTTGTTGATTTAGCATTTTTATTTTATTTAAATTTTTTTCTGAGTGATTTGGTTTGGAAAGAAAGAGAGTGGCACATGTTCCTTCTTTTAAATGGAAATAATAAAATCAATCCTGCTTAGGAAACAATTGGTTTAGAACAGTGCAAATTATGGGTATAATAGAATTGTTAAATCTAAATTTATTGCAATCTAAAACTCTATTACTTTAATTTATGATTTTCTGAAAGAAATTAGCGAGCATTTTAATAGAATGGAGCCATGCCCAATCAAATTGGAGTCAAGTTGTTAGGCCACATTCAACCAAGTGGAGTCAGGTTGTATCTTTGGTACAAAAAAAAGATTGATCTTTTTTTTTTGCGACGTCAATCATTGAATCATATTTTTAATAGATTTCAAAGTATTCCAATCTTTTTTTTCTATTAGCTTGCATAGATCTTGAAGCTGGTATTGGGCAATCAAATGGTTAACATCGCGAAAAAAAAAAAGAGAAGTCGGTCTTTCGTGCAAAAGAAACAATTGGAACCCAATGAAGTTAGGGTTAGAGAAATTATATAGTGTGAAATTATATCCTAGATGGCATGGACCACGTGGCCGTACATGCTGTCGGTTGTAGCTGCCCATTTTGAATAAGCATTTGATGAATGGTGCTCATAGAAATGAGATGCTATAACTGGCAGCGTACTTGGCCACGCCATGCACATTGGAGGGTCATTGGTGGGAGTCCATGGCCCTTCAAATCCCCACCACTGGCGGAGATATATCTATCATAGACAACACAATTTTTTCTACATAGAAAAGCAAAAGAAAATGACTCCCAAAAGGGATAAACATGGAGATTCAAAGAGTCAATATTTCATTGTCTTTGCAAATTAGTGCGGTAGCTCATACAAGCCTTCTTTCTGATATCTGTCTTTATCTATCTATCTATCTATGTTGACTTATCTAATTAGTTATTTATTATTTTGTATGTGTAGTAGGCAGCAAGTCGAACTCATTGGGCATTGATGGCTATTGAACAGTAGATCAATTGTTTCTTTTCTTGTTTGGTAAGAACGGTAGATCAATTGTTAAACATTGGAGATGGAACCTGACCATTTGCATTATACGGTAGGGTCCTATGTTGATTGAGTTGAGAGCAACATAAGCCTACGGTATACTCTTCTGACCAACTAAGGTTTTTCCATGGCATGATACAATGGGACATGTGTTCGGAATGGCGTTCAACTTAGAAGGGTTACTCTCATGAGATATCCTGTTGTAATTAAAAATTCTAATTGGACTGCTGAAAATTAAAGTTAAATAGTAAAAGAGATCCCTAATACCAACTACTGGAACTATATTATGGGATTCTTCAAATCTTTCTGTTCAGCATTGTAATATTTATTTTCTGACTTCTATGGATGTATATATTCATGACTAATTAAATTCATTGGAATCCACCCATGACCAAAAAAAAAAAATCCCTTATACCACCTTTCTCTCTCTTCAAGCTGTGGATTTGAGGCTGGAAGATGTCCATTATTGGGCTTTTGGTTTGTTTTTATCCCTGGAAGATGGGGAGGTTTGACATTTCTTACATGGGGCAAAGACTGCAAGCTGTTCCATTGTCTTCAGCGGGAAAGTATCTTTGGATCCACGCTTGGAGCGGTTGCTATGTTGCATTCAATTTTTGCTGACAGAAAACTTCATATTTTTCTTGATTTAATTTGATGGCCATCTAATATACATGGAAACAATTCTAATTTGTAGTGGGGTTAACATCCTTCCTTTTCTCGAAAGTTTATATCGAAAATACTAATCTTTATTTTGTTAGAAAGCATAAAATTTTATCTGAGAGTAACAGATTAAACATAACGACAATCAATTAAAGAACATGATGTTGAGTGGGAAAAGGAAGCGAAAGCAGCGGATTTTCTTTTTTATTTCTTATATGGGCAGGGATTTATTGGAGAGAAGTTGAGTAGTGGGAGTGGATAAGGCAGGAAAGCCCTGGTTCCTGCAATAGATCAGTGCTGCAAATAACTCATGAAAATCACTTGAAAAAGCTACGCAACTGTTTTGCACTATATCCGTTTGCTACATCATATGGCACGAAGTAATTTGTATAACGCCATGCTGGCATCGAACCGATATATGATGCAGGAGATGTACTAAGTATAAGTGCATCCAACTGGTCCTATACCGGATGTATTAATATAATAATAAATTAATATCGATATGAAGTTTGATATCTATTAGGAAATATGCCTCAAGATTCAGTCCACATCGAGCCCACAGCAAGGTCCAGGATGACGAACGGAGTCCAACGAACCCAAGAACAGTCCAAATGGAGTCCAGACGGCGAAGATACGTGCGAAAGAAGGTCGAAAAAAATGGTATGGTACACGAGGGGCGGCGGGCCAGCAGCGACCGGTGGTGGCGCAGCCGGGCCTGGTAGAGATGCACGCGGCCCAATGCGGGTGCGCTCGGGGCCGGCCAGTGCGTGCGGGCACCCAGGCCTAGCACCCCTATGCGGTCCACTATGGACCGCCAAGCGGCATGATCAGAGGCTGTTTTGCATGATCGGACGACTCTGGTGCGAGTCGGTCATGATCGGACGGCCACGGATAGTTTTAGGCTCGATTGCGATAATGTATTCCTACTGAAACAGTGTTTTTGAGATTCTGGAGCCTATATAGCTTCGATTGACGAGCCGTCAGTTGCATTGGAGAGCTAGTGATGTCCTGGAGGTGCAAAAAAGCTTTAAGAAAGTTTTCAGAGAGCTTTTGTGAGGGTTTTGGAGATTTTCAGTGAAAGATTCTTGTATAAGGGTTGAGTGGTGAGTTCCTCTTGTATTGATTTGTTTTATTCTCTCATAGTGAAGCTTGCACGCCCTGTGGAGATAGGCTTGAGGTCGATCCATGTATTTGTATTGTGTTTCTTATTTTGTTTCATCTTTTTTCTGCTGCACCGTGTGGTACCGGATCCTATGCAACAATTGGTATCAGAGCAAGGTGGTGTCAGAGCGTAGGTTGCGCGATAGAAGATGGAGAAATAATACAATCAAGGTAGAGATCAACAGATTTGATGAAAAGAGCAATTTCTCCTTATTGTAGGCAAGAGTGAAGAACGTGCTCATCCAGCAAGATTTGATGATGTTCTCTTATGCGAGGAGAAGCCGACCACCATGAAGATGCAGGATTAGAGGCAGCTCTAGATGCAGGCGGTGAGTATGATCCATTTGTACCTAACGGATGAGGTGGTGATCCATGTACTTGGCGAGACTTTTCTGACAATACTGTGGTCGAAGCTCGAGGAGTTGTACATGGTGAAATCTCCAACCAACACCCTTTTCTTCTGGAGGCAGTTCTATCAGCTGCAGTGATTGAGGGACAGAGCATGCAGGAGCATCTCAACCACTTCCAAAAGATCCTCACCGACCTCATCAGCATTGGTGAGAAAGTTGAGGAGAAGACCAGGGCACTGGTCTTGCTAGCATCGCTTCCTCCTTCGTTGAGTCTTTGGTGACTGCTCTTTTAGTGGAAAAGAGCACCATCAAGATGGATGAGGTCACCGCGGTAATTCTTCAGAACGAGGTTCTCAGAAGAGAGAACCCAGCTTCGAGCTCAGGTGGTAGCTCAACTTTGGTGGTTTCTAGAGGAGTAAGAGGCGGCAGATGGAGCGACAGAAGATCGCGATGAGGGCGATCCAAGTTCAGGATGAGAGACTTGAGCAAGTCCAAATATAACCGGTGTGACGAGTTGGGGCATCTAGCCAGAGATTGCCCTCAACTCAGAGATCGGACGAGGGCTACTGCAGCGATGGCCAGTAGTGACTCAGAGGGTGATGCCCTGGAGATATCTGACGAGGTATCTCCTTCTTTTCAATAGTGGATTTTAGATTTTGCATACACCTATCATGTATGTTACAGAGAGGAGCAGTTTGATTCTCTAGAGAGCAGTAAGGGCATTGTTTATCTGTCGGATGGATCGACCTGTGCGATCAGAGGCATCGGGATGGTCAACTGGAGGACACATGATGGTGCAGTGAGGAGATTGGGAGAGGTCCGATACATACCCGATTTCAAACAGAATCTTATTTCACTGAGCAGACTGGATTCAAGAGGCTACAGGACAGTAGCTGGTAGAGGAATCCTAAAGGTGTTGCGCGGTGATAGGATTATTCTGGAGGAGAAGAAGAGGATGAGAGGACATTACTACCTGATGGGGAGTCCAGTGCGAGGTGGAGCTTCAAGAGCCAGAAGGAGCCTAAAGCGGGTGGAGCTCCAGGTAGAGGTGGATCGAGTACTAGATGGGAGACTCGAGAGGATAAGAGGTGACGTCGCAAAGTGAAGTTTCTATTGCCGCAGGAGACTCTTTCGAGCAGGTCTTTGGTCAGAGTGGACATAGCTCATAACGGAGGTGGGATCGAGTGGCCTAGCTCGACTCCCATGTTTGCCCATCCATGAGACAGCAGGCATGGGGTGAGACAGATTACAGGTTCTCAGAGATAGGTGGAGGCCAAATATCGAGTCGATGTGGAGATTGTTAGAAATATGCCTCAAGATTCGATCCATATTGAATCTACAGTGAGGTCCAGGATGACGAACGGAATCCAATGAGTCCAAGAACAGTCCAAATGGAATCCAGACGGTGAAGATACGCAGAAAAAGATCAAAAAAGATGGCACGGTGCATGAGGCGGTGCAGCCGGTGGTGGCGCGGTCGGGCCCGACGGAGATTCGTGCGTGTGTAGGCATGCTCAGCCCATCGTGCGGGCTGGCCCAGCATGCACGAGCGCCCAGGCCAAGTGCCCCTATGCGGTCCATCGTGGACCGCACAGCTTTGAACGGTCCATGGGCCGCATGGACCGAACACGCGATCCACACGCGGTCTGGGGTATTTTGCGCAATCCGACGATCTAGATCGCAGCCGATCATGATCGGATGGCTGGAACTAAATCCGGACATGATCAGACATGATCAGAGGCTATTTTCGTGATCGAACGGCTCTGATGTGAGCCGGTTACGATTGAACGGCTACGGATGGTTCTAGACTTGAATGGGACTATATTTCTATTGAAATAGTATTTTAAAATTCTAGAGCCTATATAGCTTTGATTGATGAGCTGTTAGTTGCGTTGGAGAGCTGGTGATGTCATGGAGGTGCAGAAATACTTCAAGAGAGATTTTAGAGAGCTTTTGTGAGAGTTTTGGAGCTTTTCAGTGAGAGACTCTGTACAAGGGTTGAGTGGTGAGTTCCTCTTGCATTAATTTGTTTCATACTCTTATAGTGAAGCTTGCATGTCCATGAAAATAGGGTTGAGGCCGATCCACATATTTATATTATATATATATATATTTTTTTTTTCTTACTATACCGTATGGTACTAGATCTTACGCAATAGTACCGAGATGGTGTACGTTGGATGGCACGATTCATGATCCCAACTCAAGAGGAGCAATGAGAACATAACAGGCGAGCTGAGTTACTTTTCGAGTGATATATCTGAGTTATTAAAACAATTTTGCCTACAGTGATCAACTAAACAACTCTTCAAGTTATGATATAGACTGAAGTCATGATCATCTCATTGTTTTCTACCCTGAAGAAACCAGCAGCTTACCAGGGAGGAAAAAAAAATCAGGGAACGAGTAAAACTTATGCATAGGGGTGTAATCGATATCTAAGAACTCTATAATCTGATCCAGTTATTTTATAATAACCCAATATCGATCTAAATTAAGTTTTCATTAGATTGAATTCGGATTCTATACTGGATCTCATTTTGTTTTGGATCGAACTCAGATTTAGCTACATGAATTATGTTAATTCCTTTAAATTTGGAGTTATAACTTTCCTTCATACATATTCTCCTGAAGTCTCTCCCATTGCTATTTAGTTCCAAAATCCTTACTGATATTTAGAGTTTGATTATATTTCAATCAAAATAAATAAGTAAAAATTAGATCCATTTAAAAAATGATCAGATTTTTTTTTAAGACTAACCATTTATTTTCATTTTCATATGGTGCTCCTTTCTTACTGCAATCGGTCATAGACTATTGTGATGGGAGTCTGTTAGTGAAGATCATTGACCGTTGTCTAGTTGGTATGTGCTAGATTGATTCTTAAAAAAAGAACTCGAATCCAGACTCAAAATCATTATTATTAAAGCTTGGATATAAAAGTGTGTACTCAATTTGATGGATCGGAACCTAACTCAATTTTTCTTATGGAATCTGATTATGGATATAGCATGGATCTGATCCTCGTCCAATCCATTTACAATTCTATTAAAAGCGATTTGGGAAAGAGAATGAGCTGGGGTTTTTGCTTTTGTTGTTGACTTGTCGTAGCTAGTGTACAATAGTAAATGTCATTTACAAGTGAGAGAAGTGGTCCAGGTAGCCAAATGTTACTACTAATTATGGCTTGGAAAAAGACCAATAAAAGATAGAACAAATATCATGATTAGGGATGGCAATTGGATCGGATCGAGTTGGATATGGGTTGGATCAAAAAATCATCAATTCAAATATGACCTGTTTATTAAACAGATCAAAAATTCAAATCTGAACCTGACTTATTTATTAAATAGTAATTCGATCCGCCCCATTTAATCCGTTTATTAAACATGTCAAATTAGGTTAAACTGATTAAATGAGTTAAATAAGTTAGGTAAAATAGGTCAAAAATAGAATAAGCAGATTTTAAACAGGTTAAATAGGTCATAAATGGATTAAATAGATTAAATAGGCTAAAAAAATTATCTGACTCAATTCGATCTGGATATTAAATGGATTAAACGGATCAGCTATCTGAAATCCAAATTCGACTCAAATATTAAACTGATTAAATGGGTTGATCTATTTATGATCCAAACCTATTTATTCTAAATCTAAACTTGTTTATCGTGGGTCGAACATGTATAGATCGGATTGATGGATCGGATTATATTTTGCCAGCTCTAACCATAATAGTATGGATTTGGACCCAACCATGGTATTGGGCTAAACTTTCTCCCCATTGCTAAAGCAGCAACTCATGTTGTTGCAGCCAACTGCGTCGTCACACCTTCTCAAAATGTCAATCTTGGCATAGCATTCTTGGTCCAATGCAAAAAAACCATTTTATGAATAAGCGTTCCTTGAAAAAGAAATTCTGACATGCCTAGCATCTTAAATCCCTAAGCCAATTCAGACTTAAACTAGCAAGAGAGGTTCTGTCAATCATGACCATCCACGTATGTGCAATGGACATGATTGGATAGGCCGGCCCTGTAGACCTCAATATTTCAAGTAGTCACCAAATCATCCATCATTTTATAGACATTGTTTCTTGATATTAACATACTATATATGAAGTTTGTTAAATGCTTCCCTTGCTGGGCCTAGTGACAATCCCTCATTTGGACATAAAAGCAAAATTTCCGGGGTTTCTTCCAACTTGTGAATGCATGCCGCTACGATGTGCTGCTATGATATTCATGACCGTTACATATGTCCTGCACTAATTCTTCGTTGGTAGATCATACGGCCCGAGTAATTTTTGTGCATTGCATACGGTGCAGAAAAATACATCATTCCATTTTATTAGTTTACATAGCCACCGCTTTCCAATGTGTATTTAATACCTACAGTTGTATTTTTTTTTAATTTGAATAACGAAATATTCCTCTTTTGAAAATAATGACATCTTATGATCATATTATGATATTTTGCAGTCAAATTATGATTTCTTGTACAATAAGAAGTCATAATTTTATTCCAGAAATCATAAAGAGGAAAAGATATTTTTGTTATTGAAAATTTATAAAATTTTTAAATAACGAAAGAGCTTTTTTCTTTTTATAATATCCTATGGTCAAATTATGACTTGCTGTTAGATAGAAAATCATAATATAACCGCTAGATGTCATAATATTATTATAGGATATCATAATTTTTTTTAATTTTTTTTTTATCATTTAAAATTTCAATAAAAAATTATAATTATAAATATTAAATATATATTAAAAATAATAATTATATAAATTAATAAAATAAAATAATATATTTTATTGCACCGCATGCGGCGCACAAAGATTTTCTCTACGAGGCCCAAAGGGATACAAGAAAAGAGATTCTTTGTGCACCGTCGGCGGTGTACTCGTTACGACGCTCTTCACATACAAGGGATTTTCCATTATAGTAGCATGGGCCAACACTTTTGTCCATTTTGGGGATATGATTAACTTAATAGCTTTTTTTTTTTGGTATGTTATCCAATTCAAAGCCAATTAGCATTATTAGCTCAACTGTTGGCATCCCTCTCGACTTAGGAGTGGTCCACGATCTGAATCCAGGTGGCTATCCCCTCATCATATTTGTCAGAAAAACACCACCATTGGATAACACTTTGCACTCTCTTCTGCTAACAACAAAATTGACGTAAATTTCGGCATATCTGCTTTTGGTCTTCTAGTCTACAAATCAAATATGTAGACAAAAATACATGCTTGTCAGTCGTATATGTAGCTTCATATTTACTATAAAGCAGCTATATCTTAGCTTGTACATACCAGTATATTAATTGACGAGAAAAAAAAATTCCTTGATTAAGTATGCTGGCCGATGAACATAGTTGTTACTATATTAAGATTAGTATTTTCTTCATAAAAATGTAAATAACTGAATATGGATTTATCAAAATCAATCTTTCCAACTGAATTGGCATTATTGCTTCTCCAGTGAAGAATATTACACCTAGACTAGATATGAATTTGCCATCTTAATCGCATTGATGCAAATTTCTAATATTAACGGATCAACATACCTGCTCTTTCAAAGATCAACACACTTAATGTGAATTGGTTGGCGCACATGTATATGCTCACCTTCGTATTTAATGAATATTTGGTAGGTACGTAGGTATGTACCTAGCAGGAGCCCCATGCAATGCATAGAAGCATCTAATCAATCTAAATTTATTTAATTTTTTTCATTTACTTTGAATCTACTTCCCAAATCATGATCACAAGTAATCACCAGCTAGCAGTTAAATGATTCCTTCTTTTGAAGGTGTAACTTCATCTTTTTTCTCTGACTAAGAAAGTGCTGATTTTTTTTCTTTCTTTTGGTTGTTATTTTTTTTTTATACATTATGCAAGAGTAAATACATCCACTGCAATCTTCCTCTTAATATCCCACAGAAGTTGATGCTGATTAGTCCCAAGCCATTGTTAATCTAGTTGATAATTGTGAGGGAAACATCTTCTTGCGAGGTATTCCTATTACCAATTAAAGCATCCTTTGATTTTTCTTGAGCAGTTTCAAAATCAATTGATTCTTCAATTACAATCTCTTCTGAACTCATTATAATATCCATTTAATTGAGCTTCTGCTACTCCAAATTCTTTTGAACTTGATTAACCTTACCATGCTCTGATTTTAAAAATGACTCCAGTCTCTAACTGATTAATCTTCCACTATTTCAAATATCTATCTTCAAATCAATTCTGTATTTTTTTAAATTTTCGGCAAGGTCTGGAACCAAAACCAACTCTTTAGGTAACTTTGTTTGAGAACTTGCTAAATCTTGAGTGGACAGTGACAAGAATATTCCATATTTTCTTCTTTTTTTTATATTTGGGATATGGAGATAATTTTTTCTATCCACTATAGCTCGAAAAATTCACATCATCTTCTTAGATTTTAAATTCGAAGGAAGGAGAATCCCTCTTTGGCATGAAAGGTTAAACGTTGTCCAACAAGATACAACCCTTATCCTTCTGGATATGATAGATCTTTCTCCTGAACACTATCTTATAACATACCTAAAGTGGTTAAGCTAGTCCATGTTAGGCATGGAGATGTTCCTGGACCATAGAGTTTTCATTTTATATCCACCTGACCATGCAAGGGTTGAAGATTGTTTGCTGATCCTGACATAAAAAAATTGCTATAATGGAGTAGCAAGTATTATGTTCACTCCACTTGTATACGTATGATGCATGAGCAATGGGAGGCCCGTAAGAACATGTCCCAGAGGCCTAAGATTAAACTCTCGAGTCTGTTACCAAAATAAACCCTCAAGTCAAAGGCATCTTCAAGGCAACCAATGGCTATGAGTGAATGTGAGTGGGATCGGGGTGGGGGGTGGCTGGTGGGTCGTGGGGTTGCGGATTTGGCACCCAATGGCCGGGCGGTATTGAGGAAGCCCAGAACTCAGGTGATGTAGAGTGTCACCACCACTGCAAGGTTTCAAACATGGTGGGAGCGGCAATGTTACTCTTTAAAGCTTGTGGGCGGACATTGCAAGGTGTGGTCCTAGGAGGCGATTGGAGATGGAGGCCATAAAGCTGTCACTTTTCATGTCTAGGAGCTCAATCATCTACTACAACCATGGAAACATCGTTGACAAGCTCCAAGGTGATGACTTCCATGGGAGGTTATCCTTCGAGAACTTACAGCTAAGTGGAACCCTAAGAATGGTTTCCCATTATTGCTGGTGCCGATGGAAGTTGTTGGCTTCTGCTTCATCTTCGAGCAGGATATATATGTTGTGAGTTTGGGCATCAAGGCCTTGGTTGGTTGCTGGCCTGGTGCTTGCACTAGAAGCGTTGAACCAGTTAGTCTTGGTGGTCAAGGAGGTCAATGCTGCCATTTTGTGAATGTGATTGCTGACCTCGGGAATACTGGCACAGCGACGAACATATATAGCATACATAGCATCTATCGCCGTAGTTCCCCTACAAGTTGATCTTTGCACCAAGCATTCAGAACGTTGGCTACCTCTGGTGACCGGCCATAGGCCTCCTATGGTCTTGGTTGGTGGCTCACTGGGTTCTAGGCTGGTGGGGAGCAATCGTCACTTGCTTTTGAGCTTCCAAGTTGAACTTCGAGTTGACCCAACTACCAACTCCTTCAACTTAGATGGTGACTCACCTAGCATCACACCCCATGTAGGGTGGTGACTCATCCTCCATTGAGGATGCTTGAAGGGCCACAGATAGGGGCGGTTCCACTACAAGTTGAGCATCAGGCCATGCCTTTACTTGAGGTTGCCCAGATTTTGGGCTCTCGTTTCTCTATTATCATCCCGAACCTAGACTCGCCCAGTGTTAACTCATCATCATGAGTCCATTTGTCCATGATTGGCCCAAGAAGTGACCTGGCAAGATTAAGTTAAAGAAGCGACAAGCAACATATGCGTTGAACTCTGGTGAGTGCCCATGGATGGAGAAATTATTGCCCGGATTTGATCTATCGGCATTAGTTACAGGCTGAGCCAATGATTGTCCGCTACACCGGTCACTCCCGCTATCTTAGCCATTCCTCTATTTTCCACAAGCCACCAGAAATAATGTAAACGAGGTGCGCAAACCTCACCCACGTATTAATCCCCACCCCAATTCTTCCATGCATGAGCTTCATCCCAAGTTCGCTGCCTTCCTCAACAAGCTTGCTCCCTCGGCGGTGCCATCTCCGCCTCCTCTACTCCCACTACAACTACTGCCAACATCTAGCCTCCCTTTAAGACTTTCTCCACCTCTAGCATGGATGACTTTGCCACCACCCCCAAGCCCCTCTACAACTTTTGCATCATCAGCAGCCACCTTGCCATTAGACCTGCTTATTAGGCGGGCCGGGCCGGACTAGGCTCAACTCAAAAAAGACAGTAATTTTCAGGTGACTGGGCGTCGCCCGACCTAACCATAAAGCCTCTTTTCCAGACCCAAGCCCGCTATATATCGGGCTTCGGGCTTTTGGGTTGGACCTTGGGCTTTTTTTTTTTCATTTAGTTTGTTGGAAATTGAAATAATAAAAAACTTGAGCCAACCATTTCTATATTGGCCCAACATTTTTCTCTTTGTTTGATAATTTGGGTCATCATATCTTCTATATTTTTGGGCCTTTATTTTCTGTGTTGGCCACTACTGCTATTGTGACTATGATGCAGCAATTATCCACGATATTTTTCATCTATCCCCACTTTGGCAACAAGAAAATGAGAGTGAAGAATAGTGCTACGGGTTCCTTAGTCCTTGAACATTCACAAACTTCAAATTATATAACTCTTCTTCATACTATTTATATATGATCAATGAAAATTAGAAAATGATTACTCACTTTGACTAGATATCGGTTTTGGGCCTTGGTCCACTTTTTACAGAAATATACATAGCTCTTCTGCCTCATTAATTATATTGGAATTAGAAGAAAACTTCTAAATAAAATATAAGAGGAAAAAGCAAGTTAAATAAGAGAAAATAATCAAACAAATCATCAAGTGCATGGATTAAAGTAAATTTACCATCAAAGTTCCAAGTGCTAAATTGCATTAAGTTTCAACATTGAATAATCAAGCTTGTAGGACTAAATGAAAAGAAATAAGCACCAGATAGTATTCATATAAATATTTCACAATATATCAATGACATACTGTAGAGTGTAGAACAATCACACTACCAAAATAAACCTCATTTTGTTCCTTACTATCTAAAATCTTGAGCCTACAGATCTCAAATACAAAAAATCTGTTAAATTAAAATCAACTAAGCAAACATCAAGGTATTCAATGCTTACAAAAAAGAAATTTTAATAGGAAAAATATATTTGCTAAGCAAATAAAAATAAAGTTAGCAAATACTTAAAAAATGTCACCACCATCATCTTTCTCCTCATCAACCTCATCGTTAGTAGAGCTAGATGATCCATCATCCAATGAGCTTGGAGCCTGCGGGGTTCCATCAGTATTTTCTAATATACCCAATCCCCATTCATACATTCAAACAATCAAAACAACAAAAGATGAATAAATTGTCCATAACATAGGAGTACAAATAATAAAAAATTAAATAGTATACAAAAATAATTATCCGAGAAAAAACTTCTAGCATGTATTCAATCTTCAAGACAAATCAAAGGTTGACTATCTTTGATTTAAGTGAGCTTCTCCAAGGATTTATCAGTTTTTTTCCAATTCTAAAGGATAATTCTAATACAACTGTAGAGATTGGGATAGCCAAAAGATCACGGGCCATCAATACAAGTTCTGGATACTTTGATAAATTTTTATACCAATAGTCTAAAACATCAATTTCACTATGTATATCATATTTCACTACATTCTTTCAAATATATATCTAATTGAGACTTTTAAGATTGAGGACTGGATAACTGGCTCATAAATTATTTATAATCACTAAAGTCAACAACGATCGTCATCATGAATTTCAATTGAAAAACTTGAACTAATGGAAGATCTAATACTAGATAAAGTGGTAGAAGCATTTTTTCCATACTCATCAAACAAATTATAAAGGATTATCACAATCTTTTTTATATGCACTTTAGCACTCTCACCATAAGACTTGGTGAAATAATAGCTTACAAAATATACCTTATAGTGGAGATCCAACATTGCCATACAAATAAATCAAATTATTTTCAGCTTAATACTTATCAAATTTTAAAGTATATCTTCAATCATGTTAGATATGAAACTGTATGGACCTCTTTTTGCTTCCAACTAAACAAGTATGAATCTTCTACACCCCTTCGAAGTAAATATTAGAAGTTAGACATTTAGTACCAGAAAACAAGCATATTACTTTATAAAATACTTTTAAGAATCTATATAGTATGCTTATTTTTTTCGTTCCTCTTCACAAAGTTCAAACTTAAAATTTTCTCTCTCTTATGCCCAATACTGTAACATATTTTTGAAATAAAGTGCATAATCAAGTATCAAATATGTTGAATTCTATCTCACACAGATATCACAGTATAATTTCTTCTCTGTATTCAACTGGAAACTCTTAGTAGCAATTTCATAGAACTTCTTTTCTTGAAGAACTGATTTTTTGATCATGTACTTAATTTTATTGTGAATTTTAGCAGTCGCATCTTCAATAATGTTTAAACCATACTATACAATAAGATTCAAAATATAACCACAACAATAAATTTAAAAAAATTACTATCACATAGTAAAGAGTTTTTTCTGCAAGAAATCGATTTTTGAGAAAGTTAGCCATAGAATCATTGTAAGATGCATTATCCAATGTGATGCTAAAATTTATTATCTATTTTCGTACAGCCAAGCATAATGCTACCTCATCTATTATAGATAGTCTATCAAAAGGAGTTAAAGCCCTAAAATCGATAATTCTCTTTTGCAACTTCCAATTATCATCAACCCAATGAACAGTGATATAAATATATTCATCAATTATATACTCAAATTTTTAATTATCAGATCGAAGTCAAACAAATTCTACCATGAGTTTTCATCAACTCTTTCTAGATAAGTTCTCTCTCTTTCATATAATAGGAGAATAAATATCTTCTCACAGTATGCCTACTTATATTCTTAAACTTCGGATAGTTCATAGAAATAAGAATCTGAAAGTAGGCTCCTCTACAATGGTAAAATGATATTTTTCAGCTATTAAAAATTATATAACAATCAAAACAACAAAAGATAAATAAGTTGTCCATAACATAAGAGTACAAATAATAAAAAAATTAAATAGTATACAAAAATAATTATCCAAAAAAAAGCCTCTAGTATGCATCCAATCTTCAAGACAAATCAAAGTTTGAACTATCTTTGATTTAAGTGAGCTTCTCTAAGGATTTATCACATTTTTTCCTATGCTAAAGGTTGATTTTAATACAACTATAGAGATTAGGATAGTCAAAAGATCACGGGCTATCAGTGCAAGTTCTAGATACTTTGATGAATTCTTATACTAGTAGTCTAAAATATCAATTTCACTATGTATATCATATTCACTGTATTCTTTCAAATACATATCTAATTAAGACTTTTGAGATTAAGGACTGGATAGTTGGCTTATAAATTATTTGTAATCACTAAAGTCAGCATCATCATTATGAATTTCAACTAAAAACTTGAACCATTGGAAGATCCAATACTAGATAAAGTGGTAGGAGCATTTTTTTCTATACTCATCAAACAAATTATAAAGGATTCTCACAATCTTTTTATATGCACTTCAGCACTCTCACCATAAAGTTTGATAAAATAATAGCTTATAAAATGTACCTTATAGCAGGGATTCAACATTGTCGTACAAATAAACCAATTATTTTTAGCTTGATACTTATCAAATTTCTAAAGCATATCATTAATCATGTTAGACATGAAATTGTATGGATCTTTTTTTGCTTTCAACAAACAAGTATGAATCTTCCACACCCCTTTGAAGTAAATATTAGAAGTTGGATATTTAGTACCAGAAAACATGCATATTACTTCATAAATATTTTAAGAATCAATAAAGTATGCTTATTTTTTTCATTCCTCTTCAGAAAGTGCAAACTTAAAATTTTCTCTCTCTTTATGCCCAATACTGTAACATATTTTTGAAATAAAGTGTATAATCAAGCATCAAATATGTTGAATTTCATCTCACATAGACATCACAATATAATTTCTTCTCTGTATTCAATTGAAAACTCTTAATAGCAATTTCATAGAACTTCTTTTTTGAAGAATTGATTTTTTGATGTACTTGATTCTATTATGAATTTTAGCAGTCACATATTTAATAATGTTTAAACCATATCATACAATGAGATTCAAAACAATGAGATTCAAAATATAGCCACAACAATGAATTTAAAAAAATTACCATCACATAGCAAAGAGTTTTTTTTTTTGTAAGAAATCGATTTTTGAGAAAGTTAGTCATAGAATCATTGTAAGGTGCATTGTCCAATGTGATGCTAAAAATTTGTTATCTATTTTTCATAGAGCTAAGCACAATGCTACCTCATCTACTATAGATAGTCTATCAAAAAAAGGAGTTAAAGCCCTAAAATAGATAATTCTCTTTGCAACTTTCAATTATTATCAACACAATGAATAGTGATATAAATATATTCTTCAATTGTATACTCAAATTTTTAATTATCAGAAGTCAAACAAATTCTACTATGAGTTTTCATCAACTCTTTCTAGACAAGTTCTCTCTCTTTCCTATAATAGGAGAATAAATCTCTTCTCACAATATGCGGATAAACTCTGGATAGTTCATAGAAATAAAGTACCTGAAAGTAAGCTCCTCTACAATGATAAAATGATGTTTTTCAACCACCAAAAAGTGATAAGGGATTTATGAGACTCTTCATGATCAAATTTATGAATTTTTACTAATATGCTTTCATTAGTAGAAATATGAGCTTTAAGCATATGCTGCCTAATATCTTTATTTCTCTTTTTAGGACATCTTTTTATATGATACATAAATAAGAAGTTTCTTTGTTAGAACTACCTGCAAATAACCTTTTACAATACTTGCATTTGGCCTTCACTTCATCATTTCGGTAATCCTCTCCATGTCATCCCACACTTTAGAATTTAACTTCTGATGCTTATGACTGCTGCACTCATTATATCCATCTTGTACATCCATACTAACTGATGCTGATGCAGTAGACATTGATATTTGAAGTTCTATTTTGCATGATATTTAGAAAAAATAGTAAGAAACATAATAAAATGGAAGAAGAAATAGCTCCTAAAATTCTCCAAAAATAGTTAAGTAACTTTAGCTCCTAATGGTTTGACATTATATTCAGATCAGTGTCATCCATCATCATTGTATCCTAATAAAGGTTGGAAAGCAAGACAAGAGCAAACTTGAGACTCACTGAAATCGTCCAATCCCAAATCTTCTTCATAGTCTTAAAAGATTTTATAATAGTTGAAATGAGCCATATAATTTGGCAAGTAAACCTCTAGCATGGCATCACTGTATCCTAATAAGGGTTGGAAAGCAAGACAAGAGCAAAAATGAGACTCAGAAGATGCAGTATCTATTTCAATAAGGGTCATTGAAATCACCCCATCCCAAGTCTTGAAGTGATGGTTCAATAAATAATTTGATACCTAAATCTCAGTATCAAAATCCATCAAAGCAATGTTAATTGGCATATGATATTCTAAGTATATTCTCAAAAAAGAAGGTCTCGGACTCATTCATCAAGTAAGGATGTGCTCATCCAGCAAGAATTGATAAATGCTCTCTTGTGTGAGGAGAAGTCGACTATCATGGAGGTACAGGATTGAAAGCGGCTCCAGATGTAGGTGGTGAGTATGATCCGCTTGTACCTAGCGGATGATGTGGTGATCCATGTACTTGGCGAGACTTCTCTGACGATGCTGTGGTCGAAGCTCGAGGAGTTGTACATGACGAAGTTTCTCACCAACACCCTCTTCCTCTGGAGGTAGTTCTACCGGCTATGGATGACTGAGGGACAGAACGTGCAGGAGTATCTCAGCCACTTATAGAAGATCTTCACCGACCTCCTCAGTATTGGCAAAAAAGTTAAGAGAAGATAAGGACGCTGGTCTTGCTAGCGTCGCTTCCCTCTTCGTATGAGTCCTTGGTGACTGCTCTTCTAGTGAGGAAGAACACCATCAAGGTGGATGAGATCACCGTAGCGATTCTTTAGAACGAGGTTCTCAGGAAGGAGAACCCAGCTTTGAGCTCAGGTAACGGTAGCTCAACTTTGGTGGTTTCTTAAGGAACAGGAGGCGGTAGACAGAGCGACAAAAAATCACGACGAGGACAGTCCAAATCCCGGATGAAAGACTTGAGCAAGATCAGATGTTACCGATGTGACGAGTTCGGACATTTAGCCAGAGATTTTTCTCAACTTAGGGATCGGACGAAGGCTACTGCAATGACGGCCAATGGCGACTCAGAGGGTGATACCCTAGAGATATCTAATGAGATATCTACTTCTTTCCAGCAGTGAATTTTAGATTTTACATATACCTATCATGTATATTGTAGAGAAGAGCAATTTGACTCCCTGGAGAGCAGTGAGGGTACTATTTATCTGTCAGATGGATTGAACTGTGCGATCAAAGACATCAGGACAGTCAGCTAGAGGACACATAATAGTACAGTGAGGAGATTGAAAGAGGTCCGATACATATTTGATTTCAGATAGAATCTTATCTCACTGAGCAGACTGGATTCGAGAGGCTACAGGACGATAACTGGTGGATGAATTCTGATGGTATTGCACGACAATAGGATTATTCTGAAGGAAAGAAGAGGATGAGAAAATATTACTACCTGGTAAAGAGCCCAGTGCGAGGTGGAGCTTCAGGAGCTAGGAGGAGCCCAGAGCGAGGTGGAGCTCCAGATGGAGGTAGATCGGGCATTAGATGAGAGACTCGAAAAGATGAGAGACAACATCATAGAGTAAAGTTTCTATTGTCATAGGAGATTTTCTCGAGCAGATCTTTGGTCAGAGTGGACACAGCCCATGACGGAGGTGGGTTCGAGCAGCTTGGCTCGACTCCCACATTTGTCCATCCATGAGACAGCAGGAATGCCCTAAGTGTTACTCCAAGAATTAATTTGATGATCGCAAAATATTTGAGGAGACTACTAATGTGCTTCTTATCTTTGAAGAATGTTCTTGTGATGTTCAGATAGTCCAAAAGATTGGATTTGAAAAGCTTCATCAAGTGTACCAAAGTTGAAGTTTCTGCAAGTTGGAGAAGTTTTCGAAATCTTCTGAGAGTGTCCAATTGATTTGAATCCATTTAAGAGCGTTTGAAAATGTTCTGATAAGTTTCAAACCTTAAATGCATGAAAATTGGATTGCAACAAAATGGGGTGACCTATCTGGATCATCTCTTTTCATTGAGTAGCCGACACGTACTATTTTGACTTGTGGCATACAGTGGGATGACCCATCTGGGATGACCCCTGAGATCCTGAGATCAAAATAGAAAGTCTGATTTTCAGACTGACCAAATGAGGCATCCCATGGAACTTTCCAGTCATAGTGGGACGACTCATATGGGACGATCCATTCTGGACAAGTTCATAACGGCTAGTTTTCAGTCCATTTTTGATACATTTAATGTGCATTAAACACTTTCCAACGACTCTAAACCAACTCTAAGATATTCTCAAGGGTAAATGGTGACTATAAATACTCTCTTGAAGTAGAAAATCAGAAGTTTAAGCAAGCATTCAAGTTCAAATCTGAGAAAAGCTCTATCAGCCTTAAAGAGAGAAATAGAAGTATTTAATCACTTCATCAACCACTCTCCAACAGCAATCAAGTGTGGAATTCATTGAGGATGTTCAGCAAAAGCTTCTTCCCCTTAAGTATTGTATTTCTATTGTATTTATTGTGTTTATTTAAGGGGATAGTGTGCTGAATTTTTTGTACCTATTTTTTTCATATTGTTTTGGGTTTTTGAGTTTTGAGAAATTTCAAAATTCGGTTGGGTTGATCCAAATCCTAAATCAGATTGTTGAGAGTTGGTTTGTATCCAAAAAATAAGTGTTCTTACTTAGATAGCAAGGGTTGGAGGTGTCCGATATGTTGTATTCTTGAAATCTGTTTAGTAGATTGAATTCTTAAGTAGAAACTTGGGGAGTGAATGTAGGTGCAAGGTTGGCACCGAACCACTATAAATTCTTTGTGTTTATTGTGCTTGCATCTCTTTACTTGTTCCTTATGCTTTATACTTGCATACCTATCATTTGTGTTGGAATTTTACTTTTATTGAAAATCAACTCACTCCACTCAAACACTTTAGCACATCACATTAAGTGCACTAATCTTAAAATTTTAAAAGACCCAATTCACCCCCCTCTTGGGCTCCATATCTGGGCAACAAGTGGTATCAGAGCCCGGTGCTCTAGTTCTTGCTTGATTTAACCATCAAGAGCTAAAGATCTATGGCAGTCCAATTTGGCACATCCCTAGCCAAGGAGCAATTCACAAACCAACCTTCACTTTTCAATGGGTCAAACTACACCTATTGAAAAGCTCGGATGAGAATTTTCATTCAAATATTTGACTATGATATATGGAGTATCATAGTAAATGGACCACACATACCCACTAAATTGATTGATGGTGTGTCTCTCCCTAAGTCGGAAGGTGAATGGAATGAATTTGATAAGAAAATGGCTTAGCTCAATGCTAAAGCCATGAATATTTTATATTATGCTTTGGATGCTAATGAATTTAATCGTATTTCTACATGCAACTCAGCTAAAGAGATATGGGATAGATTAGAAGTCACACACGAAGGTACAAACTAAGTAAAAGAATCTAAGATCAATATGCTTGTGCACAACTATGAACTGTTTAAAATAGAACCTGAAAATCAATAACTCAAATGTTCACTCATTTCACTAACATCATAAATAGTTTAAAAAGT
>KE505140.1:274000-298649 GCA_000441515.1 Elaeis oleifera
GAATGTTATACTTGAATGAATGCACTATTACTCTGATTCCTAACATAGAACCATAAAAAATCTTACTCCCTTTAGTCCATTTTTTCGATGATGTCAAAAGGGGAGAATGGTTCCATTGCAAAGTAGTGTATTGTCTATCTGAATTTTTTTAAATTAAATACTCTTTAAATTTTTTGCTCTGATATAGTATTTTACACTGATACGCCTCTAATACGTCTATTTTTTACTCTAATACATCTATTTTTATCTTTATTTTGATACTATTTGAAAAATTACTCTAATACATCTATTTTTTTGAGTGCTCTGATATTTTTGATAATTTTATTTTGCATGAATGCCCAAATACCTCGATATATTTATTTTTGATTTTACAAAATGCTCTAAATTCTTCTCTTTTAATTCTTGGTTTCATCCTTGCTTTGATATCAAAATGAGAAAAGAAAAAAAATATTTTTTTCATATTTATTGCTCTAATATTGAAAATAAAGAAGAGAAGAATAAAATTCTTTTATGAACCATCTCTGCTTCAATAAAAAAAATTTTATAAATTGAACACTCTTTATATAAGAAAGGGGGAGATCTGTTTCAAAATGATCAAAATGATTATTTTTATCTATTTCATACAAGAATGGAGAGGATTTTAATTGACTAAAAATAATTCTTAGAAAAACTCTGATACCTTCACAAATGAGTTTCAACAAAATGAATTGAAACACTAAAATTGTTGAAAAGTATGTATCTCATGATTTTCTATCTTTGGCATATTCCTACAAGTACTTCACAAACTCAAATTCTTTGAGCTTTAAAGATTTATTTATGAACACTTAAATATTTTATCATCATCAAAAAGGGAGAGATTATTGCTTCAAGAATTGATTTTGATGATCGTAAACTATTTGAGGAGACTACTAATGTGCTTCTTGTCTTTAGAGAATGTTCTTGTGATGTTTCAGGTAGTCCAAAAGATTGAGTTTGAAAAGCTTCATCAAGTGTGTCAAAGTTGAAGTTTTGTAAGTTGGAAAAGTTTTCAATGCCTTCTGAGAGTATTCAATTGATTTGAATCCATTTGAGAGTATTTGAAAGTGTTCTGATAAGTTTCAAACCTTAAATGTATGAAAATTAGGTTGCAACAAAATGGGGCGACCCATCTGGATCATCCCTTTTCATTGAGTAGCCGGTACGTACTGTTTTGACTTGTGGCACATAATGAGATGACCCACCTGGGACGATC
The DNA here is from genome assembly GCA_000441515.1 of Elaeis oleifera. Classification (NCBI taxonomy): domain Eukaryota; kingdom Viridiplantae; phylum Streptophyta; class Magnoliopsida; order Arecales; family Arecaceae; genus Elaeis; species Elaeis oleifera. The sequence continues at coordinate 275,232 of KE505140.1, forward strand.
CCTGAGATCCTGAGACCAAAACAAAAAGTCTAATTTTCAGACTGGCCAAATGAGGCATCCCATGGGACTTTCCAATCACAGTGGGATGACTCATATGGGACGACCCATTCTGGACGAGTTCGTAACAACTAGTTTCAGTCCATTTTTGATACATTTAATGCGTATTAAACACTCTCCAATGGCTCTAAACCAAATCTAAGATATTCTCAAGGGTAAATGGTGACTATAAATACTCTCTTGAAGTAGGAAATCAGAAGTTTAAGCAAGCATTCAAGTTCAAATCCGAGAAAAGCTCTATCAGCCCTAAAGAGAGAATAGAACTATTTAATCACTTCACCCACCACTCTCCAGCAGCAATCAAGTGTGGAATTTATTGAGGGTGTTCAGCAAAAACTTCTTTCTCTTAAGTATTGTATTTCTATTGTGTTTATTGTGTTTATTTAAGGAGATAGTGTGCTGAATTTTTTGCACCCTATTTTTCTCATATTGTTTTTGGGTTTTGAGTTTTGAAAATTTTAAACTCGGTTGGATTGATCCGAACCTGAATCGAATTGTTGAAGGTTGGTTTGTACCGAAAATAAGTATTCTTGCTTGGATAGCAAAGGTCGGAGGTGTTCGACGTGTTGTATTCTTGGAATTCATTTAGTAGATTGAATTCTCATGTAGGAACTTGAGAAGTGGATGTAGGTGCAAGATTGACACCGAACCACTATAAATTGTTTGTGTTTGTTGTGCTTGCATCTTTTTACTTGTTCCTTGTGCTTTATACTTGCATACCTATCATTTGTATTGGAATTCACTTTTATTAGAAATCAACTCACTCCACTTAAACACTTTAGTACATCACATTAAGTGTACTAATCTTAAAATTTTAAAAGACCCAATTCACCCTCCTCTTGGGATCCATATCTGGGCAACACCAGGGCATGGGGTGAGACAGATCACTAGCTCTTAGAGATAGGTGGAGGTCGAATATCAAGTCGAGATGGAGATTATTGAGATTTGATGTCTCGAGATTCGATCTATATTAAGCTCACAATGAGGTCCAAGATGACGAACGGAGTCCAACGAGCCCAAGAACAGTCCAAACAGAGTCCAGATGGTAAAAATATGCATGAAGAAGATCGAAGAAGGTGGCATGGTGCAGAGGAGGCAGTAAGCCGGCGGCAGCCGACGGTGGTGCGGCCAGGTCTGGCGGAGATGCGTGCGCGACCCAGTGCGCAGGCGGGCCCAGCGCGGGCTGGGCAAGTGCCCAAGCCCAGCACCTGCATGGTCCACCGTGGACCGTGGGATGCTGGGAGTTTCATGGGGCTACGTGGACCGAACACGCGGTCCACACACGATCCAGGGGAGTTTTTGCGCATTCCGACGGTCCAGATTGTAGTCGGTCATGATCGGATGGTTGAGGATGATTTCAGATTTGATCAGATGATCGGTGGCCCTGATGTGCGCAATCGGACGGCTCTGATGCAAGCCGGTCATGATCGAACGGCCACGGATAGTTCTAGGGTTGATTAGGACTCTGTATTCCTACTGAACAATATTTTTGAGATTCTGAAGCCTATATAGCTCCGATTGATGAGCTGTTTATTGCGTTGGAGAGCTGGTAACGTTCTGGAGGTAAAAAAGACTTCAAAAAAGTTTTTAGAGAACTTTTGTGAGGGTTTTAAAAATTTTTATTGAGAGACTATTGTACAAAGATTGAGTGGTGAGTTTCTCTTGTATTGATTTTATTGTATTCTCTCATAGTGAAGCTTGCATGCCCTATGGAGGTAGGTTTGAGGTCGATCTACGTATCTGTATTGTGTTTCTTATTTGTTTCTTCTTTCTTCATGCTACATTATGCGGTATCGGATCCTGCACAACACCATCGTCATAGCCTACGACAGTGGTTCCATATCCACTGCCACTATCACCATAACCGTAGATCTATGACAGCGGTTGTTACAATGATTACTGCAACCACTGCCATATATAGGGTATAGCAGTGGTTGCTCAACCACTGCTATAACAAACTGTATAGCAACGATTTTCCAACCGCTGCTATAGCCATCTATAGCAGAGGTTCTACAACCGTTGCTATATAGTCTATAGCAGTGGTTTCATAACCACTGCTACATCTTCTATAGCAACAGTTTCGAAATTGCTGTCATATTTCAAACTACGACAGTGGCTTTACAACTGCTGCTATAAATGTACAGCAGCGGTTTATCAACTGTTGCCATAGATTTTGATAGCAGTTGGCATAGAGCTACGGCAGTGGTTGGCACGGCTATGGGAGCGGTTGTACAACCGCTGCCATAGCCTGTTGACCAGACAAAAAAATTAAATTACTATTTTTATTCTTTTTTTACCTGATAGACGCAGTTTAGTATATAATTATTTGGACTAAAACTTACAAGAACCAAAAATTTCACATAAAACTTAATAACAAGCACAATATTTCTCAAATACTCAAATTGTATTACAATATTTTTTAAATAAAATAAAATATATCAAAAATTAGGCAAATCAAAATTCTCCTCTCCAAACATCTCGTCATCATTGGGAGAGGCTGAAGCAAAATTGGGAGGGGCTGTAGCAGGAGCGGGAGGGGCTGTAGCTGAAACGCTAGCCAACATGTCTTGAATTTTCGAAAATTAGTTTTAAGATGAGCGGACAGTTGTGTCACCATAGCAGACATGACGCTTGTAGCTGAGATGCGTGCTCTTGAGCCTAAGCAGTCTGCGCTAAGATCTCGTCAAGCTGCTCTCGACTGACAACCCCAGAAGCATATGAGGAGATGCTCACCTCAGATTAGTAGCTCGTCGGCGTATATCCAGACCCGTAATAAGTCCTCTTAAAGTGCTTAGGTCCCAAGACCTGAGACAGATGGTCATGGGGGCCAGAGGTATCTGGGCCCTTACTCGCAAGCACATCTAACGGCTCTTGTAATTACAAATTCAAATAAAATCTCATAAGAAATGCTATAATACTAATCATACTAATCATACTCCAGTTATTACTTACAAAAATTCTCCCGATCATGGCATTCATTGGCCTGCCCTTCTTGTCCATACGACTCGATCGGAAGATGGCGCTATAGTTGGGCATCACTTCCTCTCTCGTCAGCTATAATAATCAATTATCTTGTTAAAAATAATAATTCAATAATTTATAAACTAAAGGGTTAGAATTCATTATCTCTCTATGCATATGACTAGCCATAAACTCACAATCGAGAGTGTGCATGTACTTCTGAGCAGTCTGATTCTCTCGATTCTAATAAGATGCAGCCTAAAAAGTATTTAAATCACATAAGTTAAAATCAAATATAATTGTTAGTGTAATAAAAAATTATAAGTTACAATTAAACTTGAAACTCCTGGCTCTTCCAATGCCTGACCATTCCCTCCCACTGACTCGAAGGACAGTCCTGAATCTAAGAAACAAGCTCCTCCTCTGTGTCCCTAAGGTGCTCTAACCACTCTTTGTGGAGATTGACCTTATAATTTTGGTACAACTCTCCAATCTTCTGCAATCAGACATCTCGAGCCCTTTTATGATTTGAGAAGTCGTACCTTCTCTGCATAAAATTATCAAAATTAGTTATAAAATTATTTTAATCAAACATAGCGTAAACATATCACATGCATATATATATTTAAGATACACTAATCCAAATCTCCTCCCACACTCAATCTTTGACACCAGCATCCATTAATCGTCAGTCTATGGACAGTATGAAAATGATGTCAGACAGCCTCACAAGCACATCGAAAAAGAATGCATCTCTTACGCTGTCTCCCCTACTGGCCTCTTCTCCTAATCGTACTCCACCATGATCTGATTCTAGCGATTCCACACATGCGTCATGCATGTAGGTTCATGAAATATCCTATTGGATGATGTACCTATAATAAAATACATTGCGAATATATAAGAGTCTGTAATAACTGTATAAAAATAAATAAATAAATAATTGGCACAATGAAAACCTACTTTCACTGGGGTCGTGCGATGTGGATGCCAGTGGAGCCTCATCGGTGGGTGGAGTATGTCCCGAAGATGCATAGGCTGGCGATGTGGCTGTCGATGGAGGCGATGATGTGCCGGTGGAAGGAGTATGTACTTGCAAAGCTGAAGCTGAAGCCGATGTGGAGGTGGATGGAGGATGCGCCAACAGCGGCTCAGATGCCGAGCTCCGTATAGCCCATCAAGGGGCGGGGTGAAAGCTAGATGGCTTTTCAGTGCCATCATGACCTGCAATGTTAATGAACATTAATAAATATATCATATTGTTGAACAATAATATTAGCAGAGCATCAATAAATAAACACTAATATTTATACCAGGATGTTAAACTCATCGTCTACTGGCATTTACAATATGGACATCACCATCTCTCTTAACAAATATATCTGGGATCTCGATAACATTAGGTAAGTTTTGTCCTAGAGGAACACTTTGTATGCATGATCCAACATCATCATCAACCTCGGTGTCATCGAAGATATATCTAGGCACCATCCTCACAACAACACCCCATTGAGGCTCCAAGGGATCACTAACGTAGAAGACTTGACTAGCTTGGGAGGTAAGTATATACGGTTCTTCAGTACGGAGATGGCATTGCATATTGACGAGAGTAGAACTGCACTCATCAGTCTTCATCTCTGACTGAGACAAGGTGTCAAACCAATCATATTTATTAACGCAACCCTCCCTTTAGAATAATAGTCTAAGATGACTATCTTCTCTACAACCCCATAATAGTTCAGATCCTCCGTACGAGGTTGTGAATCCCTCGAGCTAGCATAACATCCAGTGGTGGTGCTCAACATCACGCCACTATTTTATGTTGCCGTTAATGATGGCACGATGTGATTAGGTCTCATTGAAAGAGCATGCACTTCATGGCTCACATCATCGGACGATAATCTTCACACCTAAAATGACACCTATTTGGTAAACATGTTCAAATAGGATGTATAAGGCAGGAACATATACTCACTTATATGATTTTTGAACCACTTAGAAAACTCTTTGCTATGCATTTTCATATTTTTCTGCATACTTAAAGCATCGTATTTTATTCTTATGACCTCCTTGTGTTTGCTGCATAAGGAACAGATTTAAGTGTAATGGGATATTTTCTTCTAAGTAATGAAAATAAATAAGGCTGAGTGACTCACCTTATGCATGGCTCAATGACATCACAATTGAACAACACGTAGTGGTGCACCTTGTCCCTTTCCTCAAAGCTCAAATCAGTGAGGTGGTATGAAGTAGAAAATCCACCTAGCTGTAGAATGGACTCAAATGCAGGCTCAATTAGCTCATACTGATCATTCTGATTTCTCATTGGCCCGTATTTCGAGCTTGTTTAAGTATATGGTATAAAAATTCATACACTCTTGATCCAAATAACCTTCTGCTATGGATCCCTTCGGACGATTCATATTCCTTACGTAAGATTTCAGTATTTGAATATTTCTCTCTATGGGGTACATCCATTGACAGAACACTGTGCCTCCAAGTGCAACTTTCTTTGTAAAATGTATAGTGAGATGCATCATATCCGTGAAAAATAATGATGAAAATATCTTCTCCAGATCACATAATATAGTCACCGCCCTTGTCTTTATTCCTTCATGTCTTTCTTAAGTAATTTCTTTACACAAATATCTCTATAAAAGTTGTAGAGATGAATAACAGCCATTCTCATATTTTTTGACAATACACGATGAATAACTATTGGGATCAACTCCTGCATCAATATATAGTAATCATAAGTCTTCAATCCATCAAGTCTCACTTTCTTACTATTCACATGCTTTGATATGTTGCTTGAGTACCCATCTGGGATCTTTATATTCTCCAACACATGAAGAAATATAGATCGTTCGGAGGCATTCATAACATAGCATGCATGAGGGAGCCTCTACTGTTCTCTCCCTACCAGCTCCAGGTGGAGTGATTTTCTAACACCCCATTCTTGAAAGTCAAATCAAAATTCAAGTCATCCTTGATTTTATCTTTGATGTTCAAGATCATTGCCAATAGGAGCTCGCACATGTTCTTTTCAATATGCATGACATCTAAGCAAAGGCGTAATAAATTTGTCTCCCAATATGGCAAGTCAAAAATATGCTTTATTTTCTCTAATTAAAGTATGTGTTATCTGTCTTTGATCGACGCTTCCTCTTCTTACCACCAATTGGATCACCTTTTCCAAATTCAATATTGAGACCATCCAACTCTTTCAACACCTCACTCCCAGACATCCGGTTAGGTGCCTCACCTTCTTCAACAGTGCCATCGAAGGAGCGTGCATCCCTTCTATATAGATGGTTTCGACAGAGGAAGCGTCGATGCCCCATAAAGCTAAAGCTCCTTCGATGTGTCAATCTTTTAGATCGGATGTATTTTCATAAATCGAACATGCTAGCTCACCTTTTGTGCTCCAACCTGATATTAGGACATAAGCTGGAAAGTCGCTTATTGTCCACATAAGCGTTGCACGCATGGAAAGGACTCATTCATCAAAGCATTAAAATTTAAAACACCTGGAACACTCCACAACTATTTCAGCTCGACAATAAGAGGCTGCAAATAGGCATCAATGTCATTCTCTACCTCCATTGGTCCAGAGATGAGTACTATCATAAAAGTAGAAGATTTTTTCATACACATCCATAGTGGAGGTTGTAAACATGAGCAAATATTGGCCATATACTGTGGTTGGTATTCATGTGCTTGAAGAGGTTGACACCATCGCATGACGAGCCCAACCTCACATTGCATATCTCTTATGCGAAGTCGGGATGTATTTCATTAAACTTTTGCCATGCCTCTCCATCGGCTAGATGCTTCAATGCATCATCTTTTGTTTGCTCCTCTTCATGCCATCTCATGTCCTTCGATGTCTTTACCGACATAAATAACTTTTGTAGTCTCAGTATCAAAGAAAAGTGCTACATCAATTTTTAAAGAACACGGATCGATGTGCCATCTTTGTTCTATTTTCATCTTGATATATTGTACCTTGTGCACTCATTTCGATTGATATCTCCCTCCCAACAGAGCATGCAATCATTAGGACATGAATGTATCTTGTTGTAAATAAAGTCCAACTATTCAATAATCTTCGATGCCTCATAATTATTCTTTAAAATTTATACATTGTCCGAAAGAATGTCTCCCAAAAGCTCTAGTATACAATTTACTCAATTATTACTGAACCCATTGGAGCATTTTGCATGACACAACCGGATAAAGAACTCAAGCTTTGCCATCTTTTCACACCCGAGATACAACGAAAATTAGCATCCTCCATCAACTTGTGGACCTTCTCCACTTTCTCATTGTTTGTCATTCCACCAACCATGAGATCAGGCATGGACGTAGATGCACTGTCATTATGGTCAACAAACGGAAAGATATCATGAATCATTTGTTCTACTCCCCATCATGTTGATCGCCTCCTTGTGGCTTATACTCATCATGTTGATTCCAACAAATTTCATAGCCAGATTTAAAGCCATAAATAGTGAGGTGATCATTTACATCTTGATGAGGTAGCCAATGCCCACCCATACACTTCTTATAAGGACATTGGATAAATCCATGGTCTCTAAATTTTTCTATAGTAAAATCAAGAAACTTTTGAAGTCCAATCTCATATTCTGACGAGAGCCTACTCAACTTCATCCACCTCTTATCCATTATAAAAATAATGATACTGTAATTAAATCATATGTGAAAATAAGACACAATACAATAACATCAAGATAATTTGATCGTAATTGCTCATAATTTATGCACGTATACCAATGCTTAGAGTTTATAACATCATTATATGGACAAATAAATATATTATTTCAATCATAACAAGTTGAGAAGGACTAACCAAATATTTCATACATTATAAATAAATATTTGAAGGAACAAAAATACATTAAATATCATTTTTAGATATGTAATAAATGTATCCTATCATCAACTAATAGGTAAAGATAGATCCTATCCCATTCAGAAAATGCATAAATTTTATAGGTCGATTACAGTAATCAAACAATATACAACAGGAGCCGAAAAAAATTTCGACAGTATTTTCTCTTAGTTCTCTCATATAAGGAGAATAAAAAAATGATGTATAAAATTTTTTTCAACTCTCAGCATACCGATTGATTACTATAATGACCTATAGAATTACTTATATTTTTCAAACTATCCATAGTGGACAATCAATTGACCAATATATATAATTCTTTCATCTGTATAAAAATAAATAAATATATGGATATATTAGAATATATATATCAATCAACTAACGGATCTATCGCTCCATGCAATATAAATTTTATTAAAATTAACATATAATTAATGCTATCCGACACCTTCCATCGGCCTGAGCGCATTAAGTGCGCGAGGGCTAGATGCCTTGGATGCCAGCTATGACCTGAGGTCCGAGCATGCAGGACATGCCCAGGCCTCATGTTTGCAATGCTGCCCAGCACCTTTCCACTGGCACGGCTCAAAATCCACCGGCATGGCCCAGAACCTGACAGCCTAGAATCCGACGGCACGATCCAGAACCCGACGGTACAGCCCAAAACCTACCGACAGGGGTTGTCTTTAAATATTATTATAAAATAATTATAAATATTATTCTAAATATTATAAATGATTATAAATATTATTATGAAATGAAATGAAAAAAAAGTCATACCTGCAGCTGTGGGGAGGGGGTCGCACAGAGTTGTGGGGTCACCGACGGTGGTGCTAGAGGAAGGGGCGGCAGCAGAGCGAGGTGCAGGGCCAAAGGGGCCGGGACTGAGGAAGGGGCGGCACTAGAGGGAGGGGAGTTGCACTAGAGGGAGGGCGGCGGCCAAAGGGGTCGGGGCCGAGGGAGGTGGGGCGCGGGGCCAAAGGGGCCGAGGTTGAGGGAGGGGGTAGTGCTAGAGGGAGGGGGTAGTGCTAAAGGGAGGGTGGTGGCCAAAGGAGGCGGAGCCGAAGGGGCCGAGGGAGAAGGGCTGAAGGAGGCGGGCCGGTGACGGCATTAGAGGGAGGGGTGACGGTGGGTCGAGCCGGCAGTAGGGGTGGGTAGGATTTTGGGTAGGGTGGAGAGAGAGAGAGGCTGACGCACAAAATGAAAAAGAGAGGGTGCGATTCGAAAGAAATTCATTGACCTATGGCAATGATTTTTGAAAACCACTGCCATAGGTCTATAACAGCGGTTATCAACCACTGCAATAGATATTTAGGGATATATGACAGTGGTTTTAAAAATCACTGCAATATATCTATCGCAGCAGTTACAAAGCAACCGTTGCTATAGGACCTAAATATAAATTTTTTCATATTTTATCTAAATATAGTATAATTTAAATTAAATTCATCTTCACCATTCATTATCTAAATAATTATCGTTAGAGTATTATGACAAAGATCATCTCGATCCGATAGCCCTAGCTATATCAATCAATAAAATTTAATATCGACAGTCACAAACAACCGCATGATGATCTTATAGATAGAGACCATTGATGAATTTGAATACTTGCAATGATGATCTCGATAATATTTATAGTACACTATCAAATTTACTTCAATCGGATATCATTATCATAGTCAATTTAGTACGAGATGATTTCGATCGTTAAATAAAAATAAGTGATCAAAAAGTCAAATAGCATCCGATTATAAGATAATTTTTTAGATAAATGATCTTTGCTACTACTTTAACCATTTATACGGTGATGATCATAAAATTTAAATCGCATGTATATGAACGATCTAAGACTATAAATCTCTTGATACTCATTCTTAAAGTCCTTAAGTAATTATACTTGTACTTTTATGAGATCTGTTTAACATGGATGGTTCATATAGGTATGATTTGAATTTTATGATCACCACCATACAAATAATTAAAATAGTAGTATAGATCATTTATCTAAAAATTATTTTATAATCAGACGTCGTTTCGCCTTCTGATCACACATTTTTTATTTAACGACTGAAATCATTCTATACTAAATTGACCATGATAATGATATTCGATTGAAGTAAAATTTTGATAGTGTATTACAAACATCATTCAGATCATCGTTGTAAATTTTTGAATCCATCGGTGGTCTTTATCTATCAGATCATCATTCGATTGTTTGTGACCATCGAAATTAAATTTTATTGTTCGACATAGCTAGGAATATCGGATGAGGCAATCTTTTACGATGATACTATAAAGATAATTATTTAGATAATGAATGGTGAAGATGAACTTTAAATTTAAATTATATCATATTAAAAAAAATATAAAAATTATATTTAGACCTATAGCAGCGGTTGCTTAATAACCGCTGCTATAGATCTATTGCAATGGATAAGTAACCACTGTCATAATGATATAGTAGTGGTTATAAGTAACCGATATCATAGGTTTGAGATATGACCGTGGTTATATCTAACCGCAGCTATAGGTTAAATCTATGGCAGCAGTTATATGTAACCGCTGCGATAGGTCAAATCTATGGCAGCGGTTATATATAACCGCTGCTATAGGTCTAACCTATGGTCATGGTTATGAGTAACTGCTGCCATATGTCCAACATATGGCAGTGATTAATTAGCCACTGTTACATCTCAAGCCTATGGCAGCGGTTACGCATAATCGCTGTCACAGATCGAACCTATGGCAGCAGTATGTACAACCCCTACCATATCTCTAACATATAGCAGCAGTTATGTATAACTACTGCTATATTCAATTTGTGGCGGCAGTTATAAATAACCACTGCTATAGATCTCACCTATGGCAACGATTTCGTATAACCACTGCTATACAAGCTGTGACAGCAGTTTTCGAACCACTGCAGTAGTAAACGCTATCATAGACTCTTATTGTAGTAGTGTAATGGTTTGACATTATATTCATATCAGTGTTACTCATCATCATTATATCTTAATAAAGGTTGGAAAGCAAGACAAGAGCAAAATTGAGACTCAAAAGATGTATTATCTATTCTAAAAAGGATCATTAAAATCACCCAATCCCAAATCTTCTTCATAGTCTCAAAAGATTTTATAATAGTTGAAGTGAGCTACATAATTTGTCAAGCAAACCTCTAGCATGGCATCATTGTATCCTAATAAGGGTTGAAAAGCAAGACAAGCAAAATAAGACTCAGAAGATACAGTATTTGTTCTAATAAGGATCATTGAAATCATCCCATTCTAAGTCTTAAAGTGATGGTCCAATAAATAATTTGATATCCAAATCTCAATATCAAAATCCATCAAAGCAATGTTAATTGACATATTATATTTTAAGTATATTCTCAAGAAAGAAGGTCTCAGACTCATCCATTAACAATTCAGCTGGTTAATTGGCACATGATTCTCAAGAACAATATGTTTTAGGATCAAAATAATTAATTATGCTTACCTGCCAGAGCCGACATCATTGGCTTAGAGAAGGGGAGGCGAAGAGGACACCAAGGCCTTGGAGGTAGAGAGGAGGTGGCAAGAGGAGGTAGAGAGGTGCCAAAGCATGAAGGCACGAGGAGGAGGCATGACGGTGGGGGGAAAAGCCCTAGCCCTAGTTCGGTTGGAAAAGCGAAGCACACGAGGAGATGGGATGATTGAAGAGGAGATGGGGAGGCTGGGGAAAGAGGGGAGCACATGTGGCGAGAAGGCAATGGAATGGAGGAGAAGCCCTAGGAGTTTCATGATGGAATCGGGGATGGAAGTGGGGAAGTGGTGCTCGGGCACGAGGAGGTCGTCGGGGGTGACAATGATAGCATGAAGCTCAAGGCAGAGGTAGGATCAGGTACAGGAGTTAGCCTCTGTAGAATTAGTAGAAGACTGAGAGCTTGGGCCCATCGATGGAGAGACGGTGACAGGATTTGTAGAGACAGAGGTGGAGGTTATGGCCTCATAGGTGGTGTCGAACTGGATAGGGTATCCTTCTAGATTTCCACTCAACAGTACTGGTGTCACGGTTGGTGATGGGATGGCTGGAGTTGGAGAATTGAGGATTAAGATTGTGAGAGTTGGGAAGAAGAGGAATAGGGTTTGGGATTGGGTTATGGTCCTTATTGAATATGGACTTACAGGTGGGGCAGCCTACAGATATTTAGAAAATTTGGGTTCGGATTGAGTCAACATGAATTCGAGCCCAGTCCACTTGCAAATCTGAGCTTGATTTTTAAGCTTGGCCCAATCCAACGAGTTGAAAATCATTGTCTAAATCCATTCTAAGGGGCTAGGCTTGGATGGGTTAGGTGGATGGTCCAGATTTTAAATAGGTCTACTCGCCTGCCTACATGATAGTGATCTATACCGCTTGCGTCAACCTCAAGCCCATCATGTTCAAGGGGTAGATATATAGCTAATGATGTCATCGCTGGTGGCTAGCTCACCACCACCACTAATACCAAGAACTTTTCTATTTTCTCCCACTAGCATCCTCAGCTTCAAGCTTATATACTACCATCCCACCTAGTCCCTCTGCTTTGGCACCCACATCCTCTCCAAAACCATCACCTCCATTGACTTTGCTATCCACTCCTTCCATATCTACTCCTTAGCCATTGTCATCAAGCCAAACTCCCTTTTTGTCACCACTTATGCCTGCCACCTCCACTTCCCGACATCAAGAAGTTTTGAAACCATGGCATATGCACTTGTGCCATCTACGATGGGTCCAGCCCCATCTTTTGGAGCTACCCAATCATGGTCATCAGTGGATGACGTCACCATGGAGGAGTTAAACTTCCCCACCAAGTATGACTCTAGGATTTAAATTGCGCACCATCAAGACACCTTTAGCTTTCTATTTTATAGTTGAATAGTATGGTATTGGGTAGAAATCTAAGTCCATATGGTAACTTGCTATAGGTCCAATCTATAGCTGAACTGATAGATCAGATATAGATAAAATTTCTCCTATAGATGGCCAAACCTCCTTTGTGGCTTATACCCAACTAGATGCTTTAGTAGCCTTAAAGGGAAAGTTGGTCATCACTAGGGCTAATAACGCTTCTATCGTTAGATAAGATATTTTACATTTTGTTTTGATCCACAAGAGGGCAATGCCATTGATGAAGACACTAGTATTAGATGTATGTCCTAGAAGTCAATATGACAAATACATTGTAATAATTCTGGGATATATTTTGTACTTAAATGATTAATTTATCAATAAAGTGGTAATTTATCTATTTTTGTATTATGTGTCCGAGAATCATTTAAAAAATTAATAACTTAAAGATACATATTCTAAAGAGTTTAGATTTGAGACAAGTATAATTAATTTTTAAATTATTTCTGATTGATGGATCATCATGGAGATAGTGATTGATTCAGATAGATCAGTGCATGGATCGCTTCCTTCAGAATAAATGAATCTCAAGTTTATGGTATGGAGACACTGAGCGAGAGTATGAATGGTTGTTAGAAAATATCGATACTGAGCGTGACCATACGAGAGATCACATAGATGTCTACTCACTTATCAGTGATCGTCTCGATATTGTAATGGTGTGAGTGGTTCTTTAATCTACGGTGCCTTGGCTGTTTGTAGTGAGATTACTGTAGTTTGACTGCATATAAATATGATCTCCTAGCTATTTGAATTTTTGTAGTATATGTTGGCTGCAGTAGGTTCACTGTAGGAGTAGGATGTGCATTTATAAGGGATCTATCGATCTTATTAGATAAAGAGTAGTCCTATGAGATTTGAAAAGCTAAGTCCATAAGTCTATGACCATAGTAATGTGATAGATGGATAGGAGTTTCCATGGGTATCACTTCTGGACTTAAGCTAATCAAATTTTTCATATAATAAATGAAGGAGTTTGATGAGTTTCTATAATCTCTATCTTGTCGGGACTCACGATAGAGGAACTGAATCATACAGTAACTATACCTAGGGTTCTATTTTTATTCTATTAGATTGCCACCATATACTATTAGGCATCATTAGTGAATGGTAAGAACTCACTTGGATCATTTTGGATCGATGATCCTTGATAGGTGTGAGTTAGAATTGTTCTAATCCATCGAAAAGAGTTTTGATGATACTATGATGGAGATCATGGTATATCTCACTACCAAACAGAATAAGAACTTATGGGATCATACATAAAAATTTTTTTTGACTGATCAGATGGTTTAATTATAATTATGAATTATAATAAGATTTAATTATCAATTCGATTGATGATTAATTCAATGCAAGAGTTGCAATGTTTAATTCGCTAAGGGTTAGTGAATTTTTGGAGGATTTAATTTGTAATTAGATTGCAATATGGCTCAATTTGATTGAGCAATGAGGTTAGAATTAAATCTAATTAAATTAGATTTAATTTGATTTGATTTGAATTTGATTGGATCAAGTCCTATTAGATTATAAGATAACTCAATTGTTTAAGAAATCAATCCCTAGTTTGATGATGATTTGATTCAATTAATTCCTAAAAAGATTAGGGCCTGATTGGATTAATTGAACTTGGACTTAATTAGTTAATTAGTTATAACCAATTTTTAAGTTAGTTAGGATTTGAATCAAGAATTAGTTAGGATTAAAACCTATTTAAATCAAATTTAAAATAGCCCCTAAATGGAATCCCAGTTGGCCTGGGATTCTCTTTCATGCACAAAAAAAGGAGAGTGACTAAAGGGAGTGCATCCCTTGGTATTCACGCATCCAAACTCCATGACAAAAGCCTTTCATGCATCCCTTATTTCCCTCTTTAAGATCTGATTTAAGTTGGAAATAATCAGATTTGGTTTTGAATCAAAATAGGAGTCCTAATGTGGTTGGGTTTAATCTTTCAATCCTAGCCCTTCTATGACTAATTGGATGCCTATAAAAGGAGAGGATTAAGGATGTGTAAATTAGAAGTTGGTATCAGATCTCACACACAAAATAAAGGCTTTGAGGCATGAAAATATTGGGTGATTCCTCTTAGGCATGAGGTCTTAGAGAGCAAGGGAAGAGAGAAGAGTTCTTCCTCTCTTGTGTCTTCTTCCTCCTTTCTTCTTCCATCTTGAGATTATCTTGAAGATTGAAGAAGATCCTATTCAACCATCAAGGAAGCATTCTCTATAAGGGAGCTAGCACTCGGAGAGAATAAAGAGCCTCCAATTAGATCAAGCCTTGTATGGATATCCATAGAGGTCGGGTATGTGTGCGGCTACATCAGAACTTGTAGGCATCCACAGATTCAGATTCGAGAAGAAGTTTTGCAATTCAGATATGTGATTCGATCACAAATAAAGTTTTAATCTCTGAAATCAAATATTTTATATCTTATTTATCATCATATGAACTAGATCCATAGATATTTATTTAGATCTATGCATGCATAGGATTAAATCAGATTTAATCTTGTCTTCCGCTACTTGTATTCAAAATTATTTTGAAATCTACATGCAAAATACCTAAAATCCAATAACTAGATCACCAACAACTCTTCTAAAGGCATCTCCTCTCGATCTTTGGGGCACTAAAGATCCACCAAAGGCCACTCGATCTCCTATTCTCGAGGTCTAGACTGATTAGGGCCTTGAGGGACAACCATTAGATCCAATTGTCATCTTCACTAGCTCAACCACTGTCGGTTCTTCCATTGGATTATCTGACTAGATGGTTGTTCATAATGCACTAGTTGATCAAGTGAAGACGACCCTCATAGTTGCTTACTCTACCAATTCTCCTCTGCCTTATGTTGCCACCTACATCATCTTCAGTGATAATTAATGGTGCAGCTAATAGTGACCACACTATCATATGTCCAAGGGTGGGCTTGCCCTTTAGTAATAGCTACCTCACCAATATTTGATCCCTCTAACACCTTATAGCAACCCAAATAGAATATATGTGCCCAAATCATGCACATTTTGGACACTTTAGAGACAACTATGTATTCTCCATCGATTATTTTAATACAGAATCTTCATGGACCTAGAAAGGTTCTTCATCACTAAAATTCTTATATATATCTAGTAAAGAAAGTTTCTTCCCTATAGCTGTAAATTTATGCACATAGAGGGCAACGAACAACAGTAGTCATTTTGCTCAAAAATCTTTGGAAACCAAAAGTGTAGGAAAATAAAACTGCATAAGAACTATAGGAAACAAGTCATGTTCAAGGCTAATGTTTTTTGTTCTTTTACTTTTTTAAGGAAGAACTAGTCTTTTGTTAAAATCCAAGATGATCAAAAATTGCTATAGATTTAAACTTGAAACAAAATACCATTCTACCATGCAATTCTAAGGAAGAAGTAGGTCTCCTTCTCTTTGCTAATGTTTTAATATGTTAAAAGTAAGTTCCTTTTCCAAGTATATATCCAACTAGAGTATTACCCCAACATGATTCATGATTCATTCTCCAAAGTTTTAAAATGTTTAATTGAGGCCACCTCTTTACCTTCTTACCATACGAAAAAAATATATTTCAACCTTCTTGCCTTATCCATGATTATCTTGCCATCATAAAGAAACCTCCAATCAAGAGGTTTGGCTCTCATAGCAAATTTAGAATTTGAAGGTTTGGGTGGATGCACATTAACTATCAAATTACTCCTAAATTGCCCTTGTTGTCAATCTTTTCTAAGATGACCTTACCAATTATTGCTATTGATCCCTAGACTATTAATGTGGATCATTTTCATGAATCTACAAGACAACAACGAAGGTTAGAGAACTTATTGGTGCTTGCTCTGATTGAGCCCGTCAGTGTTTAATTCAAAAAAAGAGTTTTTGTGCAGAAATGGAGAGGAAATTATAGAGACAAAATGGTGTTCTAATTGTGATCTTGTGATTATCTTTCATGAAGAGCCCCTAAGTTTATTTATAGTTGAGGGATACGGAGTTTCTAAAGATAGCACTCTAATAACCTTGAGTCATACTGTAACTATCTACGATTCCATTTTAACTGCACGAGATTCAGATGTAACTGCTAGGATCACATTATAATAATTTAGGATTGTGCAATAACTTTAGCAAAATATGCTGTAACTATCCAAATTTTTTGTGCCAATGTTAACTCCAAAAATAATGAGAGAAGCATGTTTGAGGTGAGAGGATTCTGGCCTATTTGGCATAGATGCCGAGCTGAACAAATATTCACTCAAGCTACAGGGCTTTGCATTAAATGACATGTGATTTTGGAGTTCTTCTAGTCTATTCATCCTGCTTCTTAAGTCAATTGAGAAAGACTTAATTTAGCCATAGAACACTATCAATTCTGAGTTGGTCCAATCTAATCATGCCATGTCACCATGTTTATTTGATGCCACATCATATTTGTTTATATTAGACTTGTTTATCGCATACTATTTGAATTAATTCATAGAATTAGTTAAGTGAATAACAACTTCTGATCCATTGCTGAATATCAATTTCGATTATCCATCATTTGATCATCATTCAATGTGGTACATGATGGGATCAATGGTATCAGTCATGCCCCACTTATTGATTAATCAATCATATTGATTTTTACATTAGACTGGTAGACTAGTTGGCGATCTAGCAAGTGATTTTTAATATTTTTTCTTATTTCTTAAAATCTATTTTGGATTACCCATGTATAAAGCACGTGGAAAATGCTATCATAAGAATAAAATAAAAGCCTTAATTATATTAAGTACATCCTCTAGTTTTCCTAGATATTTCAAGCCATATCATGATATTCAAAGTCTTTCTTTTTTTTTTTTGATAAGACAGGTTATTCATAAAATCTAATATGAACATATCTAAAAGTATCAGAATATAAAATATCATAAAATAGAGTGAGAACAGTCCTCATGTCTGTCCACAGTACCTCTCCAGAGTGATCCATTCTACCATGTTGTTTTTTTTTTGGGGGGGGGTGTGTTGTGTAAGGGAGAAGACATTCATTCATAAGTATGATCAAAAGATAAAGGTTTATGGCTCAGCCCCACTACAGCCCTATACATAATAAACAAAGGGGGCTATGTTCCAAAAGTAAGAAGGAAACAAACAGCATATAGATAGTGTTTACTATATGCGAACCAATGGTATACAAATATATAAATAACAGGCAAAAATATGAGTAATTCATTGAGAATTTGTCATTGAGGAAGAGATGTGTATCATAAAAAATGAGCCAGCCCAAGAACCTGAAGTAAAGATCCACCAAAATACTGTAGCAATCCATTGAGAAGTTGTCGTTGAGAAAGAGATGTGTATCATAAAAAATGAGCCAGCCCAAGAACCTAAAGTAAAGATCCACCCAAACATGGTAACATGAAGAGTTGACAAGATTATGTAAGCTACATCATGGATAAGTGCAAGCATTACAATTGAGACTAAAGAGGAGCCATATAACTTGTTCTGAGTAAACGGAGAGTACCAAAATAGAACAGAACCAAAATTAATTTTAACTGTCAAGCACAGATAGAAGCATAAGTTGACTTTCCAAATTGTCTGATACCAATGACCTCCTCTGCAGCGTCAAAGAATATCCACAATGCAAATAAGATCATCAGTTGGAGACAACATTGGACCATGTAGAGAAGCCGAAATAACCCAATTCTAAGTGATAATCGACCCTGCAGGATTCAACAACACCAGACATCTTGTAGTCTCACTAAGATGCACTTCCCAATAGGGCCAAAATTCATTACAGCTAGTAGAGCCAAGTTAATGAAGAATGACAAGGATAATTCAGTTAACTATAATATTGTGCCTTTGAAGACCTCCCTATATGCACCAACCTTGAGTAACTATGATGGATACATAATATAAATGGAGCTGAAAAACTTCTAAAACTGTCTTTTAATAATAAATAATAAATGTGTCAAGTGATAAGGCAGATGTGCCCACTGATATCGTTCCTACATTGAAACTAAATACCACCTAAAACTGAATGGAATGGAAAAGATTTTTGAGTCAATGTAGCTTGGACAGAGTTTGAGGTAGTAAAATCTTAGTACCAAAACCAATAAACTATATGCAGCACAAGCAAACACCAATGCGTAACAGCATTAACAAAGAACCCTCTCCATCTAGGCATGAGACTGAACAAGTATTGCAGAATAGTGAAGTGGGGGAGCAATGGATTTATTAGATAATAACTAAAGAAGAAACTAAGCAGTAGAACAATAATACAAATAAAACCAATTGTGTAGACTGCCTGAAGAACTGAAGCTTTCCCAAATACAGATTAGCACTAGACTTCTCTTCAAGGCTCAGCAATTTGTATTTGATCATGTTGTATAATCTGAGCAAAGGAGGAAGGTAACTCATCTCCCAATGAGTAGGAGTAGTTAGCATGAAGAGCTCTCTTAGATAGCCAATCAATAGCTTAATTTGTTCCTGATAAATGTGATTGAATTTGGAAATCAAGAACAGATTAATAGTAGCTAAAATATCTTTATAATAAGGAAGATTAATAATGTTACTTGAAGATGGTTTAGAAATCTAGTGAATCACTGTAAGGGAGTCACCTTAGACAAAGAGTACCTAATCTTTAAAAAATTGAGCAGCAGCTTTTAGCCCAGACTAGGCAGCCAAAACATAGCAATAGGCATAGAGCAAGGATTAATTCGATGTCCCTGAGCCTAGAGAATGATACCATAAGCATCTTTGATAATAAAAGCAATTCCAGCTTCATTTGTTTGGACCGTAGTGTTAAAATTTAACATTAACCCCTCAAAGGGAGGAGGCAATATGCCATGGCATATGATAGTTTCCCTAGTTCTTTGAATGGGACTTGAAGGAAGCCATAGTAATGTCATGCATGAGAAAATTTAATTGACGAACTAACTGCAAAGGTGAAATGGTATATATGCTGTTGAAAAATTCTAGCATTGCAAGAGTACATAAAAGCCAAGCCATGATATACATCATTGCCTTAGTCCTCTTCTTTACTTAAGCATGAGCAGCAAAGCTAGCAAGGTTGGCAAAGAATGAGGATGAAAGTGTGGCTCAAAATTCATAGCAAGGCAATTCCAGCACTGCTGGGTAAAGTGACAGGTAATAATAATATGTTCTGCATTCTCCACAACGCCGCTACAAAGGTCAGAATAAGTTGAAGAATCAACTAGTATTCCTCTCCTATTTAAGTTAGCTTGGCACTGAAGGCAATCCTAGATGAGTTTCCAAATGAAACATTTAACTCTCATCAGAACAGTAAGATCCCAAATCCATCGATAGCATTGCCGATTAGATGTAGAATCAAAAGAGTAGATAACCAAAAGAATATCTGAAAAAGAACATTGGCACTGTTTGAGTTAGCCCAACAAAGAATATTAGGCCAAGGATGCAAAGTGATCAGTGGACTTCTTTTGATAATTTTTATGAGATCGTCAACAAAGCATAAAGAAAGGGCTTGATCATCCTAATTTCGATCAGTAGTTATAAGATTAGTAACTTTAGAGGAAGCCAAGTTACTATCAACATTAATAAAGGTTGGCTGTCTAGATGAAGGCTCATTTGAAATCCACAGATCATATAAATCATTAATGAAATTATCCAAGCCCACCATCCAGATCAAATGGTGCCACAACTAGACAATGACAGCACTAATTTTATTCCATATAGGAGAGAGCATTTGCGAGGCATACAATAGCCATCCCAACTACCTTTAAATTTATATTTAGAATGAACCAACTAGGCCCAAAGTGAGGTAGGGCAGATGATAAGAGTACTAGCAAATTTACTGATAAGAGATTGCTGCTTGATTCTCAAATTATGCCAATCGAGACCACCGTGTATTTTGGCTTGTAAATTTTAGACCAAGCAAGCATATGAAGACCCTTTCGATTGGAAGAGTGGTCCCATAAAAGGCATGAAATTATTTCTCAAGATAATTAAGAACTGATATATGCATATGAACTGAAGACATGGTATAAAAGGAATAGAAGATAAATCAAGAGCAATAAAGCAGCCCTCCCTGCAAATGAAAGAGGCTTCCATTTCTATCCAACAATTTTCTATCTAACTGCCCCATGAGATGGTTAAAGTCAATGGCAGATAAAGATCTGGCAGATAAGAAATACCCAAGTAATTCCAAACACTTCTATTAATAGGAATTTGCAGGATGTGTAGAATTTGATCCTTAGTATAAGGCTGAATCTTGAGGCTAATAATGATCTGTAAATCCAAACATTTCCATTAATTGCTTGCTCCGTAACAGCACAATAGGCATCTAGTATAGATTTCAAGATAATAGCATTTCGAATAGTGGCACGAGCTACTAATAGACAATCATCAACATAGAAATATGTATTATGGCAGGTCCATTATAAGATTGAGGTTTGTAGGCCTAAAAGATTTAATTGAATAGCACCATTCAAATAAGTGGTAAGTAATTCTGATCTGAGGATGAACAAATAAAGAGATAGTGGACATCCTTGTTGAAGTCCACAAGCAATAAAAATCAATTTGTTGGAGAGCCATTCACACATAAGGCAAAGTGAGGATGAGACATGCAAGTCAACATCCAAGAGATAAATTTACTATGAAAGTTAAAAGCCATAAGAAGCCTTTGCAAATAATCCCATTGAAATCTATTAAAAGCCTTTTCCATGTCTATTTTCATTAACATCCAGCTTTAGGTGGGAGGAGCAATATGTAAGGAGTACCATAATTCTTGGGCTAAGAGAACATTATCAATAATATTTTGCATAGGAATAACGGTAGCTTGTGAAGGAGAAATAAGTAAAGGAATAACCTTGGATATCCTCATAACTAGAATTTTTGCAATAATTTTATAAATTATGTTTGCAAGGCTAATGGGTTGGAAATATTGAGCCATAGAAGGGTTGGAAACTTTTGGAATAAGAGCAATATAGGTCTATTTCTATGAAGCCGGCATAACAAAATTTTGAAAGAAGAAATTCATTGCGGCAATTACATCCGGATTAATAAGATCCCAAAAGACTTGAAAAAAGAAATGCTGAAATCCATCTAGTCTAGGAGATTTATCAGGGTGCAAGGAGAAAATAGCCTCTTCTATTTCCTCATGAGTAATTTCAGAAATTAAGTATCCATTTTCATCATTAGCAACAATGTTAGACATCTACCACACAGTAAGCCTCATGGTAGATATACCTAGTGATCGAAGATGTGTAATTTCGAAAAAATCTCCAAACATCATGTAGAAGCAGATGTGTGGCTATAGATGTAGCCTGCTCAGAATCCGAACCTTTATATCTTGCATTTGTTATTAAGCGGTCAAAACACCTCTTCAGATTTTTCCCCTATTATCAATGATTTAGAATCAGATGGAGCAGAATGGCTGGCCATTCTTGCCTCCTTATTAGTCTTTCCACTTAGACAGTATCCTGCAATTTTCTTCTCTTTTGTCAAACTAGGGTTTCTTTTAGCTCTTTCATCTTCTTTCTTCCTCAAAGCTGGTCATTGAGTGTTTCTTGTAACCTTTGAGATTTTCTTGTATACTCTTGTTAGGGTTTGTTGCTCCTCACTGGATGGGGAAATGGTTGAAAAAAATGAGGATTGACTCATCAGACTTCCAAAAGACCTCAGATCCTTAAAGGAAAGCATCAAAGATGCTTCCTTCCTGATTGACCCTCACTCTTTTGCAAGTAAAGCCTCGAAAGCTGCTCAGTCCTAGTCCCAAGTGGTCAAAGAACTGCATCGCTTCCAGTGGAAAACTTCAGAGATGATCGATGAGGAGGTGGTGGCACTCGAGCGATAGTTCACTAAGGTAATTGCCTTTTTGATGATAAAATTGACAAATCTAGTGCTCAATAGCAAAGAGCTCTAGTAGGAAAATTTTTTGGATGAGGGTTTCCAATTGCTTTCATTTAAAAGAAATGAAAGTAAGGTGGAACTTAGAGGATGAACTCCAAGTTTTCCCTTGTTTGATGGCTTGTTGCTATTTCACTATCTATCTGTAGAGGCAAAAGTTAAAATCCTTAAGCGAGGGCCTTGGACTCTTGCTAGGCAGTTGTTAGCCCTTGAAAGTTGGAGGCTAAAGTTTCAACCTGGGCATGACATTATTCAGCAAGCAAGGATTTGGCTTCGACTACCTGATCTTCTCCTAGAACTCTGAGATTAGAAGATCATCTTGAAAATTGCTTCTATAGCCAATACCCCCTTGTTTTTAGATGACTGGACTAAGTCCTCTACTTGTATGGGTCATACGAGAGTCAGTGTTCTCTTAGATATTATGAGGAATATTTGCTCGAGAGTCAAGAATTTACATATTTGGCAGCACTTCACGTACAAAGAGCTGCCAAATATTGTTATGCTTGTGGCAAGATATAGGTCTTACCATAGAATCCTACAATTGTGGCATTGAAGCAGAATAGGATACTAAAATAATTTTTGGCTCTTGGATTTGGGCTACTAGGATATCGGTGGAGCTGTCTTCACCACAAGACAACAATAAAACCTTGACTCCTCCCACTGATGGACCTCCTACAATTAGA
>KE505140.1:311240-323532 GCA_000441515.1 Elaeis oleifera
CCGGTAGCACAGAAATCAATTTCTGCACTAATCGAGATACCATTTAGCAATGATTTTCGACGTCCAGATAGATCAAATTATCGTAAAAAATATTTCAGAACCCATACTCATGGTTACCGCATAATTCATCCTTTTGACCCTGGATGCTCTAGGATGATCTCAGGTTAACTGTCAATCGAGATTACTTCATCCACATTGTATTTCAACCTTTTAAATCTATCTCATGGATTATCCTGGTCAAGACTTTACTAAATTGAAATACAGCGATACATCAACTCCAATAATTTGGAGGGGTCTATCCCATCTTGATCCACATACAGACTTCGCAAGTACTTGACTGTACCCATTAGCCTTCCGTCACTGCATTAAAAATTCAGATAGTTCGGCACCAAAGTACAGTGAGTTGCTTGCAAGTCACTATGGTGATCTCAGGTCTGAAGGATATTTATACCCATGTGTTTCACGAGCATCTCTTGATAGCAAAATGCTCAGCACGTGAGTTATTGTTCAGTGATGATGTACCCTTACATCTCACCTGTATGCCATACCAGTGTCACCACACTCCTTGGTTAAGAGGACAATTTAGGTGACGCAAGGGAGAGAGTCCTATTCATTTGAGAAAATTAAAAATAACTCTTCTTTATCATCCATTAAGGATAGGATTTGGTTGGTTTTGATTTGAATTCAAATTGATTTGAATTTCAACTTAAACCTTATCCATATCCTTCCACACATCGGCAGTTTTTTAAAGTATCCATTGTGTATGAGAAAAAAAAGTCTTTTCAATTGATTTTTATACCTAATTTTTTTGACAAGACCTTATTTAAGTTAGATAAGGGTGAGAAAAATTAGAGTTAAATTAAAATTCAAAATAATTTGAATTGTAATAAACTCCAGCTCTTAGCTTGTCTTATCTGATTTGTGCAACAATCATAAAAGGCCATATTTTGTTTGCCAAACTAAGAGAGCTTTTCACTGTGAGATACCAAAGAGAAAGTAGGGTGAAAATCCTTCTTTGGGATGTAAGCTTTGGGTGGGTTTCATTCTTCCTTGGCATGAACAAAAGAGGAGACCATTCTCCTCTCGGGTGAGAGACCTAGAATTATTCTAGGTTTTGGGTGAGAGAAAAATCATAGAGAAGAGAGTCTTCATCTGATTTTCTCTACCATCCAGCATCCTCTTCTGATCCATCTTTGACATCAGAAAGGTTTGAAGCAATCGAAGAAGGAGATCAAGTCAGATCTGCCATCAGAAGTCGATTGCGCGAGCTAGCACTCCCATGGAGGGCAGATCGGTTCGAGGGGCTTCGTGTGGACCATCCGTAGAAGTCAGATGCTTGTGCGGCTGTGAGCGACCAGAGAGAACTTTCAGATTTATGTTCTCGATCGTGGAGTTCGACTATCCACGCTCAGTTATTGGGTTCAGAACCCTAGAAGTAGTAGATTAGATCTATTACTAAATAATATTTTGGTTCATATGCTTGTCATTTTATATTCAGATTTTTATGCATATAAATTCATGTCATCGATCCATTTGTAGGAGTTTTAAGATCAGATCTTATGCATGTATTTATGGATTAAATAGTTTAATCTAATGTTCTTCTGCTAAAAAATTTTGAAATGCATGCATGAAACCCTTGCACATCCCAACAGAGTATTCCTTGGCCATCAATCTCGCCTTGTACCTAATACCTCCCTGCTCTGAAGTTTCCTCCTTGTGCTGAAAGACCCACTTGCATCCAATGGGTCTCTTTCCCTCTGGCAGCTGCACCAACCGCCAAGTCTGATTCTTGTGTGGTGACTGCATCTCCTTGAACATTGTCTGAATCCACCTATCACTGTCACAGCCCTCCACTACCTCCTCATAGGTATATGGGTCTCCATTTGCAGTCACCAGGGCATATGAAATAGACTCCTCGAAGCCATACTGCTGTGGTGGATGTATATTCCTCCTGGGCCTGTTCGGTGTAATTCCACCATCTGTCCTGGGTTCAACCTGATCCTGTTGACCCTCTTGGCTTCTACCTCCAATCACTGCCCTCTCCACCTATGGAGACATCTCAGGTGAATACTCCACCTGAATGTCAAGTCCTTCAGATGTAAGTGCAAAAGATAAACAGTATAGGAGGTTAGCTGTCCACCATTGTCCGGTTGGACCTTCTATTGCCCCTACTATTCTTCCATACCTCCTTGTCTTTGGAAAACTGAACTCTCATCAAAGACCACATCTCTACTAATGGTGGCCTTCTTCTCCAAGGGATCCCACAGTCTATATCCCTTCACACCTCGTGGATAGCCCAAGAATACTATCTTCCTCAACCTGGCATCCAACTTGCTCCGCTCACCAGTAGCAATGTGCACATAAGCTGTGCACCCAAACACCCTAAAGTGGACCAACTCCATCTTCTTTCCAGACCACTTCTCCTCAGGAATACCTCCATCCAGTCTGCTATGAGGTGACCTATTCATCAGGTAGCATGTTGCATCAATTGTATCCACCCAAAAAGCCTTGAGAAGTTCTGCCTGCAGCCTCATGCATCTTGTCTTCTCCAGAAGAGTCCTATTCATCCTTTCAGTCACCCCATTCTACTGTGGAGTTTTCTTTACTGTGAAGTGTCTCTTAATGCTGCACTCCTCACAGAACTCTTGGAACTCCCTACTTGTGAACTCTCCACCATTATCTGATCTTAAGCACTTGACACTGCATCCTTGCTCCTTCTCCATCTCAGCCTTCCACACTTTGAACTTGGAGAAGACATCTGACTTTTCCTTAAGAATAAATCTAAACCTTTCTCAAGAAGTCATGAATCAGTGTCAAGAAGTATCTGGCCCCATTCCTAACTAGAACAGGTACTAGTCCCAACATATCTATATGCACAAGCTCTAATAGGGCAGTACTCCTAGCTGTACTGATGGCAAACTGAATCCTTTCTGCTTGCCCATCTGGCACGGCTCACAGACCTCTGAAACTCTGCCCTCCATCTCTGGAATCAGCCCGTGCCATAATCGATGCAAGTCCTGCTGATCTTGTGCCACAACTGCTGTATCAAAATTTTAAGTCACAACAGAACCCTCCAACTTATAAAGGTTATTCTTCAACCTTCTTCCCCTCATCACCACCATGGCCCCCTTGAAGATATTCAGCACACCACTCCTGGCATGACTGCTGAAACCGCAGCCAATCCTCTCCAAATAACCAAATGATACCAAATTCTTCTTCAATTCTAGGATGTGCTTCATATTAGTGAGAGTCCGCATAATCCCATCAAATATCCGCACCCGAACTGTACCTATCTCAACAATCTTGCATGGGTGATCATATCCTAATATCACACTCTCCTCATCTGTCTTGATGTATGTGGCAAACCAAGATCTGTTTGGAGTATAATGATGAGAACAGGTTGAATCTAGAGTCCATACCTCTGCACCACTCCTATGACCATCTGGCACAATCAGGAGGTCTTCTTCCACCTCACGATCAGCCACCATACTCAGTGAATCAAAGTTACAGCAGCTGCCTTTTCTCCCTATTTCTTCTTCCACTATAGACAATCCCTCTTGAAATGATCGAACTCCTGGCACTTGAAGCATTTTACTTCCTTCTTGCCCTATGGGACTTTGATCGTTCCCTAGACTTACTTCAATTCCGTCCTCTGATCTCTCCCCTACGGCCAAGCCTTCCTGGGGAACACTCTCCTTGGTCAACTTTTCTCTCTACTCGTTGGATCGAAGTACCGAGATAATGTCCTCAAAATACAAAGTCTCCTTCCCATAAAGCAGTATCGTTACCAAGAGATCAAAGGACTGGGGCAATGAACACAGCAACAATAATGATCGGTCCTCCTCTTCTTACTTTACCCCAATATTCAGCAACTCATTGCTAATCTGGTCGAACCTCTGAATGTGAACAGCTGTATCCCTACCTTCCTGCATCCGAAGACTATAGAACCACTTTTTTTCAACATCAGTTTATTGCATATATTCTTTTCCATGTACAGGGTGTGCAATTTCGACCATAGCCCCTTTGAGATTTTCTCCTCCAACATCGAATACAGAACAGCATCAGCCAAACAACCCCTAATGACTGCACACGCTTGTTTCTTTAGAGATTTTCAATCCTTATCTGACATACCGTCCGGCCTCTCCTCTAGCGTTAGATCCAATTCGTTCTGAATCAAAATCTTCTACTCGCACCTTTCATATTGAAAACCCTCCTTCCCGTCAAATTTTTGAAATCAACCTTGATACTGCTTCCTATGGTTGGATCCACACCACTAACACAGTACAAACCCAAGAAAGATCTAAAAAGTACCTTGACAAAGGATCGCAGAAACTTTCACCTTCGAAGATCTTATTTCTTCTAGCTAAATTCTTTCCTTCCCCACAAACCTGCTCTGATATCAATTGTTATGAAAACTTGATCGTGTGGGGACACCAGAGATTAATCTAAACCCAAAGAACCTAAAGATCGTTGATGCCCTAGGGTGAGTAAGAGAAGAAGAAAGAGAGAAGAGAGAGCTAGGGTTTGGGAGAAAGAGCAAATTTTATTCATTGTTTATCTTCCTTGACCTAATTACAATGTATAAGTACCATACAAAATGGGTCAAGCCCAATGCTCAAAGAAAACTCCTAAATGGCTAACCTGATGCGATGCACTCTCCGAGCCCATGTACACCCATGTCTCACATGCACACATCTCTTTGAACTTAATCTTAGCCCAAACATAAGGTTAGTCCCCTTAGAACCTCTCCAACCAAGGTCTTAAGTCCCTAAGATCAAATCCGATTCTAAACCAAAAAGAAACCCCGTACAACTTCAGCTGATGAACTGGATCGACTCAGCTGAGATTGAGTCGACTCAGTGTGCCACTTAGTCGACTCACATCTGGACTGAGTCGATTAAGTTTTCTGCTGTCTCTAGATTTTTGAAAGTGCACCTTTCTGTCTGATCATACACTTAGCCGACCCACACTATAACTGAGCCGACTCACCTGGAGTGAGTCGATCCACCCAAAATTGGATCGACTCAGTTATCGTGCCATGCCAGAAAAATTGATATGCTGCTCTCTACCTGACTATTCTCTCAGACTTAGTCGACCTACGTTGAGACTGGGTCGACCCACCTTCAGCTTAATCGATTGGGTCGACCCACTTTCAACTTAATCGACCCAGTCTAAGGGTGAGTCGACTAAGCTGCTGCTTGTCATTTTCTAGCTTCCTTCTCCTGCTGGCCTCCTTGATCCCCTGAGGCTTGAGAGCACCACATCAGGTTCTACATTTCTTATATCTCAAGTAGTCAATCAAGAACATAAGAATTTTCTTAGTCAATATGTCATGGTGGAGGAGATTGTGGAGGCTATCAAAAATCTGCATCCGGACAAGGCTCTGGGTCTGGATGATTTTTCATCTTTCTTTTCCATCAATTCTGGCCCATTATAAAGATGATGTCATCCTAGCCATCAAGTATTTTTTTCAGCATGCTATGCTTCCTGATACATGAAAATGTACCTACATAGCTCTAGTTCCAAAGGTTTCCAATCCAAAAATAGTTGCTGATTATTGACCTATTAGTCTTTGCAATACTATTTATAAAATCACTGCCAAACTCTTGGGGAACTGAATGAAGCTCATTTTGCCTAATCTCATTACTCATGAGCAGGGTACTTTCATCTCTGGGAGGCATATCTCTGACAATATTCTCCTTACATAAGAAATAATGCATTCTCTTATTAGGTCTCTTTGCACTCAAAGCTTAATAATGCTAAAAATAGACATGGAGAAAGCCTTTGATTGTATGCATTGGCCTTTCATACTTAAGGTGTTAAAGCAATTTGGTTTTCATCCTAAGTACATATATACAACAGGTCCAAGCTTGTGTGACTACTCCTAACTTTGCTATCTTGGTTAATGGTTCACCTACAAGCTAGTTTACTTCTTCCAGGGGGCTTAGGTAGAGATACCCCCTTTCTTCCTACCCTTTTATCTTATGTTCTGAGGTTTTCTTCAGATTTTTAAAATAGGCTAAACAAGTTCACTTGCTAAAAGCTTTTAAATTATAAGGTGGCCTTCTATCTCTCATATTTTCTTTGCTAATGTCTATATTCTTATCTCAAGAGCCATTATTCATGCAGCTATCTATTTAAAAGCCATAATAGACTCCTATTGCATGCTCTCTAGGTAAGCAGTAAATTATTCTAAATCTTATATTATGTTCAACCCAAACACATCCCTTGATATTAAGCATCAAGTCCTCCTCAACCTCTTTCGGGTGGCTCAAAGGGATCATGTTTGGCACTACCTTGGTATTCTGGTGGTCGGTTCTTTCCTTGCCCCTACTGAATTTACTTTCTTATGGACAAGGTTAGAGACAAAGTGGCTGGTGGCAATGGAAGCCTCTTTGCTTTGCCGATAGGGTTATCCTTCTCCAATCCATGCTCTCATCTCTCCCACTTCATTGTTTGTCTTCGGTCCATATTCCTCTTTCAATTCTTAACAGTCTTGAGAAGAATTCCGTGCTTTCTTTTGGGGTCATCCTGCAGATAAGAGGGGCTTCATCTTGTTTCATGGGACTCCATTTATATGCCAAAAAGCTGGGGGTCTTGGGCTGACTTCCTTACACTCTAAAAGGAAGCTTTCCTTTGTAAGTTGGCTGCCCATCTTATCCTTACTCCAAATTCTCTTGGGCCTAGTGTTGTTGCAGCAAAATATCATTTTAAACGATCTTGGTCCAATTATAAGAAGCCAAGGCATTGCTCCACCATATGGAACAAAATCTGTGATGTTGGCCCTATCCTTATGTATGCCTGGCAATGGCAATTGGATCTAGCTAGACCATTCATATTATATGAAAGATCCTTGGCTTTCGAACATCCCCATAATTGCTTGGCCCGCCTTTGTTAACATGGATACTATGCACACAGTCCAATGGATTTCAGATCTCATCAACCGGACGTACCTGGAATACTGCTCTCTTGCAAAACTTATTTTCAGTTGAATAATGCATCAGATTCTTAGCATTCCCATTGTGCAAAGTCGTTGATCTGATCAACTGACTTGGTTCAAGAGTCATGTTAATCCCCCACTCTGCAAGATATCCATCTTTTGTCTCTCACCCTAAAGGATATAATTCTAGCACAAACTTCTCTTGAATTTGGTCTCTTCAAGTCCTTGCCAGGATTAAAACCTTTTGGTGGAAATTGCTTTGGAAGCGACTCCCTACCAAAACATTTCTTGTTGATAAAGGAATTATTCCTCCTCCTAGTCTACAATGTGATCTTTGTCAACTTGAGGAGGATTGCAAACATGTTACTATTACATGTCCTTTTGTAGTGGCTTTTTGGAGGCTTCTGAGCAGCAAAAGTGGTCTTGAGTTTGTTCTTGATTTCTTGCCACTGTTACTTCATTTTATGGTTTACATGAAGATGGATGAGGGTTTAAAGTCCCTTCTAGCTCATATTGCTTGGCTGTTATAGGATGCTAGAAATGAAAGGCTCTTCCAGTAGCAACCCTTTCAGCTGGCACAAATTATCACAAAAACTTATATCATGTTTACTTCGGCCATTGATGCAAAATCTCGACTATTCTTTAACTCACAATTAAGGTATTGGGGTAGTGGCATGCACTTTACCATATCCATTTGAAGGAAGTATCAGCGTCTTGGATTCCCCCTCCCTTAGGTGTTTTAAAGGTGAATTTTTTGACGCCTTAGTAGCCCATGATAAGGCAGCTGCTGGCTTTCTCATTAGAGACCATAATGCAAGGTTGTTCAAAATGGGAGGCAAATACTTACTGCCTACATCTATGCTGCATGCTGAGTTGATAGCAGCTTGACTTGGCCTTTATATTGTTGTGAATGACCTACAGGCCTTAGATATCTAGTTAGAAGGTAACTCTTCCATTGTTATTAATTGGATTTCTAAATCTTATCAAGTTGCAAATTTTCCATCACTGCTTCTCAACGATATCTCTTGCAGGAAAGTTGACCAAAACATCCAAGCTTCTCATATATTTTGAGAGGCGAATCAGTCTGCTGATTTGTTGGCAAATTCTGCTCTTTAGGATGATATTCAAAATGTGGACCAGCTTGTCACTAACTCATAGTTTGCAGGTATCTTAGGTCCACTTCCTTTGTAAGGTATAAAAGATTATGTCTATGGAAGGATCCTCTTTCACTGCCAAAGCTTCTCTCAACAATGAACTTCCTTTCACAACCTTGGCTCTATCTTTAGATTACTGGAGGAATATATTTTTGTGCTTGATTTTTGGGTTTATTTGATGTTGAGGACTTGCCATTATTTGGTTGTTTGTATCTAGGAACTTGGGACCTTTAATATTGCTATATTGGGCACATTGATATACGCACATTAATTTCCAAATCATTGACTTATGCTACGCTTCTGTCACTTGGGTATTGTCTACTTTCAATATTGTGAATAGGAATCTAAAGGATATCCACAACGGGGCTTATGATATCTTCTCGATGGCACAAGCCAAGTCTTCGGTGGATTGTGCTGTGGTTACAGTATAGAACATATTTATTCTACCATCTTTTTCAAATCTGAATGAAAGTCCTTTATGCACTATGGTTTCCAGTTTTGAAGGAAGCATGATGATTTTGTGCATATATTTTTAAATTTTACAGTAGAACATATATAGATTAAATAATTTAATCTACAATACATGCACAGATCAAATCTAAAATTATCATTCAAGATCTATGACATGAATTAATATGCATATATATAAATTTGAAATCTAAAATTCAACAAACATAAATCTTATCTATATTATATTTATATCATATTTAAAATATAAATTGAGTTTAAAACTCGATACCTGAGCATGGATAGCAAATCATCACATCCGAAAAATATGGTAGTTGGTTCTTCATGATGCTCAGCAGCCGCACATGCGTCCGATCTCTACAGATATCCACACGAAGCTTTTGTGCTGATTGGCATCTCCGGAAGTGCTAGCTCGTGAAGACACTTTTTATTGGCTGATTTAAAAGGAATATGAAGAAGATAAAGAATAAGGAGACTCTCTCCTTTTCTTCTTGAATCCACGCATCAAATCTCTACGATAGAGATCAAGAGAAGAATCCTTTCTTCTCAATTCTCCCACGCACAAGAGAGAACCTTTCTCTCTTTCTTTCACACCTTCAAGAAGAATTTTTTTCTTTGATTTTTCATAATAAAATCAGATCTAATATGATTTCTCATGCAAAAATAACATGGACTCCCATGCCCTAGAAAAATCAAAAAGAAAGATCCAAGAAAGAACCATTCTTCTCTTTTCTTCTCTCTTTTCTCCTAGATCTAGAGCCCTAGGAAGCCCCAAACACCCAATCAGATTTTTTTTATATTTTTTTTCTAAATTCTCATGTTAAAATCAGATCCAATCTAATTTTCAAACTAGAAAAAAATAAGAAGAAATCTATGAGAAGAAGACCTTCTTCTCCAATGGCTGCGCACGAGAAAGAGGACTTTTCTTCTTCCTTCTCTTCCTCTTGTTGGGAAGAACCTTTCTTCTCCAAATTTTCTACTGTAAAATCTGCAAGAGGGCCTCTCTTTGATGCCTTGAAACTAGCAGCAAACTCTCACAAAATTTCTTCAAAAGGGATTGGAGAAGAGGCTTGATGTGGAAGAGTATGGGGCGTCCAAAGGCTTGATGTGGAAGAGTATGGGGCATCCAACCCTCCAATCCTTTGGAAGAGTATGGGGCATCTAACCCTTGGAGGGTTGGACGCCCCATCCTAAAAAGTAGGCGACTTGATGAGAGGGAAGAGGGGCACCTTCTTTCACACGATCACAAAGGGGGGGCATGGCACTTCTTTGGGGTGTAGGTTATTCACGGTGAAAGGAGTGGGGCGTGGAGAATAAATAGGCACATAGGATTTTAGATGGTTATGAGTTGGTTAAGTCCTATTCCAAATAGAACTCATGATTCTTGATCAAACTCTAACTAATTCTAGGACCAATCCTAACCAACTTAGGAATTAGTTATAACAACTAATTAATTAGGCCCTAACTCAATTAAGAAACCAATTAAGTCCTAATCCAATTAAAAATTAGTTAGATTAAACCCCATCAATCCAGGGATTTATTCTTCTCATCTTATTGGATATCAGGAAAGCTTTTGATCAATAGGACTTGATCCAATCAAACCTATTATCCAATAGAGTTTGATCCAATTAAATCTAAATCTAATTAAATTGAATCTTATTCAACTCAAAATTTGATTTGCATCCCTAAGATCAATTGAAACAAGTCCTGTTATCCATTAAAGCTGAATCCAATTAATCTAAAGCAAACATAATTGAATCCAATTCAATTAGATTTGATCCAATCTCCATTGCTCAATCAAATTGAGCCAATTAACAATCAAATTGTTAATTAATTATTTCTCTAATTCACCAATTATTAGTAATAATTTATTATAACTTTTGCACAAGATTAATCATTAATCACATTGATAATTAAACCCTTCAACGATTCATAATCGTTGATCAGCCATTTGATCTGACAGATATTTCTATGTGTGTGATTCCATAGATTCGAACCTAAGTCGGTAGCACAAGAATAATTTTGTATCAATCGATGTAACCATCTAGCAATAGGATCCAATATCTGGATAGGCCGAATGTATACTCAGCAACACTCAAGAACCTATGTGGATATAGTTACCATATCATTCATCCCTTCGACTCTCGATGCTCAAGGACGACTTAGGGTTAAACTGTCAACCTTAGATGAGTAGTCCACATTGTGTCTCAACTTCAAAATTTGTGACTCCTCACTAGGACTACTCTGGCCAGAATTTTGCTGAATTGAAACACGGTAATACATCATCTCTAATTGTACTTGGAGCGGTCAATCTCATTTTGACTCGTATTCAGACTTCACAAGTACTTGACTGTATCCATAAATCTTCCATCATTGAATTAAAAATTTGGATAGTCCGGCACCAAAATACAATGAGTTACTTGCAAGTCACCGAGGCAGTCTCAGGTCAGAGGGACACTTATACCCATATCCCATCAGAGTAATCCTTGATAGCAAAGTGTTTCAGAGTTGGTCACACTTAGTGAATTGTACTCCTATATTTCACCCGTATGTCATATCCATGTCACTACACATTTTGGTTAAGAGGACAACCAACTAATATAGCACACAACGACCTACACTCGATACAATTATCATCCTTATAATAATATCATTTGATCATGAGCAAGATTTAAGAACTACATGATAAATTCTCTTTTATCATTTTGGAAGTAGCTCTAAGGACTTCATTATAATACATGAGTTCTTTTTAGAAAGATGTATTCCTTATGATGAATCTGCCAAATAATATTTATCAATTTATAATTCATATACATGTATGGAGCACAATCATCGATAACCTAAATAATTGATTTTAAGATATATTTTCAATAACTCCCATATGAACTAAAGTCAATCAGATCGGTATCAAATACCCATCTTCCATTTGTGATCATCGAACTCCTTAGATCTGATTGTTCTAGTCAATGGATCGGTCAAGTTCTCCTTTCAATCGATCTTCTTAAGGTTAATTTACCTCAATCTTTTCAGATAAGATGATTGCAATGCAGAAAGTATTTGATTCTCAGATAAACATCAGTTCTTCAGCTTGAGCTATAGCTCCAGTATTGCTGTCAATACAGAAGGACTGGACCATCAATGAAGGGTGCCATTCCAAGCTCACTAATGAACTTCCATAACCAACAACTTCTTTACTAGTATCACATGCCGCAAAGAACTCTGTATCATAATAAAATGACTACTAAATACTGCATGCAACCTTTCCAGCATGTCGCTCCTCCTTTAGGATAAAAATATAATTTGACATATTTTATCATTTTGATCCGACTAAAATTGGAATCTATATTTAAAATTTAAATCAGATTTTCTATAAATGAGCTACTTATCCTTAGTATTTCACAAATACTTAAGGATGATTCTCATAACCTTTCAAATCTTTATGGAGAACAGACATGACAATCAAGCTTTTATTCTCTGTAATGTAGGGATGTCATTCTCGATTAAGAAATATTATAAAAATATCATTTTTGTGATAAATTTATTTACGATGAAAATATATTTCATCATAATAAAGATATTTATGATGAAATAAAAATTCATCGCTAATAATTATTTATTTATGATGAAAATAAGTTTTCATCGTAAATAGCTTCATATTTGTGACGAAAATAAAATTTCACATAAATACATATTATTTATGATAAAATTAATCACTGTAAATAATAAAATA
>KE505140.1:333801-349325 GCA_000441515.1 Elaeis oleifera
TTTTTCATCGTAAATATTATCAACGATGAGATTATTTGTGATGAATATTAGCGATCAAAATTTTATTGCTAATATTATTAGCGATAAAAATCGATTATTAGTGACAAAAATTTTCATCGCTAATAACCTGCTTTGTTGTAGTGAAATTTTATCTCAAACAATACAAAGAATACTATTACAGAACTATTAGCCCATTTGTACATATAGGATTCTGCTTCATTCTCAATGAAGTCATATATTCAAAATATATGTT
Source organism: Elaeis oleifera (assembly GCA_000441515.1). Taxonomy (NCBI): domain Eukaryota; kingdom Viridiplantae; phylum Streptophyta; class Magnoliopsida; order Arecales; family Arecaceae; genus Elaeis; species Elaeis oleifera. The sequence continues at coordinate 334,055 of KE505140.1, forward strand.
CCAACTCCGAGAAGCTTAATTCAATCCGAATGGACTTGAAGATTACTAAAGAAAAATATCTCGTCATAGTCAATACTATAACTTTGATGAAATCTCTTGGCAATCAGACAGAATTAATAGGTCTTCACCTTTCCGTCTGCACCTCTTATCCATCTAAAATCTACTTACACCCTATGGGTCTTACCCCTTCAGATGAATCAACGAATATCCATATATCATCGATCTTCATGGACTTTATTTCAGATTTAATGATGACAAGCAACTTCTCAAAGTTAGATCCCTGTATGGCATCTGTATGAGAGATCAAATCTCCATCTCGAGCCTAGAAACTGAAGTATCGGTTTGGCTGACATGGTACTCTATCATATCTACTCAAGGATGTCTTTACATCAGGCTCTGAATTTGATTTAATCAACTCTGATTCTATTGGTTTATGTGTCAGTGTTGGTTCCTCTACCTATCAAGCTTTATCAAGCTTATTTTAATGGCATCAGTTCCTTCATCAAGGAAGTTTTTTGCAAAAGAATGCCTTAAGATTCACGAACATCTTATGTCCATTAGGAAGGTAGAAGGAATATCCTTAATTTTTTGGGATATCCTAAACTAATTTTATCAAACCAAAATTCAAGCTAGTCAGTTTGTGAATATTTCACATAAGCTCGACACTCCAAATTCTAAGATAAGAGAGCATCGAATTATCCAAGTCTATATCTCATATGAAGATTTGATGACTGATTTGCTCGAAATATTCTTGAGCACATATCAAGTAGTCTCTAAAACATAATCTTAGACAGACTAGCAAATCTCATAATAGATCGAACCATGTCTAACAAAGTTCGATTCCTCCTTTCAGATATCCTTTTAAACAGTGGTGTCCCAAAAGAAGTCCATTAAGAGGAAATCTAATTCTCTTCAAGACATGTCAAAAAATTTATTGCAAAAGTATCCATTTCATCAGTCTAACCGATGAGTTCTAATACTCTTTGTAGTTTATTTTCTATCTCATTACAGAATCGTTTGAACATTTTAACTGATTCGGACTTGTGCATCGTAAGCAAGATGCATCCATGCCAAGATAGGTCGTCAGAGATTTTAATGAAGTAGTAAGCCCTCCTCAGACATTTATGTTCATGAGTACAGATATATCAATATGTACCAAACTCAGAACATTACTGGCTCATTCACCTTTCCTATAAAAGGTGACTAAGTCAATTATGCTAAAGATAGGCTTTAGTGATATTATCTAATCTAGGGTGCTAGTTAGACATGTACATCATAATAATAGACTGTGCTACTGAGTTTATGCCATTTTCAATTATCCACTCATTATTGTAGTATCATTCATAATGATATCATAATAATCATTCTTATTGATACCATCAATAAGATTAGACAGTAGTTACAATCACTTAAAATGACATCTTCAGGATTGAAAACAAGCTCGATGATTTTTAATATTAAGATTAGAACAAATTTCTATCTCTTACATTCAGGAGTCTGTTGTCGTTTTCAAACCTTTCACTATCATGAAGTCTTTTGCAACTATTTGCAAACATGACTTGTATTGTTGGTATATCATATCTAGGTAGTAGTATTACTAATAGAGAAATTCAAAAAGTTATCATATAATTATTTTGACCAGCAACCATTTGCTGATTTCTCTTTTAGGCCTGTTTGGGTTAGCCTTAGACTTCTTGATCAATTCAGCTCAACAACTATGTTCAATTTCTGATACTGGCTATCGAAGTTAGGTCTGATAACGTTGTTACTGTCTAATAGTGAATAGAATGATAATTTCTAACCATTTCTAAAAGAGAACAATTGATCTATTAGTATATAAACTATTTTAAACCTAAAGACTTGGACTTTAGTCTAAAGGTTCTCTCACTATTTTATACGAATTGGTAGTCTCTATCTCTAATTCAAAAATTACTTTAATTCCTTAGCAGGTACTAGAATCTACACAGACTGTATTCGGGCTCGAGTGTGGCTCGGCTAACCCTAGTGTATCCATGGATAGGTTTCTAACTAATTATTTCTTCAAATAATTTCTAGCAATCAAATTTTACCCCAGGTATCTCTTCAACAGGTATGTGGCACCTCCACTGAAAAATCCGATTAGGTCCAACCATTAACATGACTACATCAAAAGCATCCAGCAAACGAATGTCTAGATCCGAATGTGGCTCGACCAATCTGACCATTGATCTAAAGAAGACAGCAAGATGGTCATATAATGAATGATAATTATAATACCTAATAGACACCATGTGTGTGGCGTCTCCAATATCTATTTAGAATATTGGATGCATTATTATACACCTTAATGGAAAGTTATGATCTAGTTATCTGCATAATTAGCTCATTTTATGGACATAATAATTTAGAAGATTTGGTTAATATATTTTAGAAGTAATCAATTGACCTATAAGTCATAAATTCTCCCACCGACTTCACCAAATCATATAAAGGACTAGAGATTAGCTGGTCCAATCGGTAAGTCGTAAATTCTTCTACTGACTTCATCAAATCATGTAAAGGACTAGAGACTAGCTAGTTCAACCGACAAGTCGTAAACCCTTCCACTAACTTCACCAAGTCATGAGAAGAACTAAGACAAGTCGGTCCAAAGCATCTAAATCAATTATACTGATTAACCTTAACAATATGGATCAACTCGAATCACTTAGTGATCTAATCAGCTCAATGACTCGGGCTCAACCACTGAGCCTCAATCAAGATCCATTTGGTTTAATCAAAGATATAGACTCGATCTTCTACAACTATTATATTTGATCTAGAGTATCCTTGACCTAATCTAAATCAACTATTAGTTAGATTTGATTAACTATACTTTTTAGTCTATTAAGTCTTTGATTCTAACCTTAGGTCTAACCCAATTAAAAGGATCTGAGTTGAGCTAACCCACATCCTATGTTTTATGCAATGTCATTAGATCTTTAATCATAATTCTAGATTTAAATATATTTCTTAATTCTTAATTAAGTATAGCATTAACATAGATTAAGATTATTAATTAAATTATTTCAATTTTGTAAATAATTTACATCATTTTATGCAAAATTTTTCATTCTGAAATTAGGTCGGCTCACCCTTGAACTGAGTCAACTCACTTCAGTGGGTCAAGTCTAATACTTGATCAACTAATTGATCATAAACAGTAACCATTATTGTTCAGTCTGAGACAACTAGGTCGGATAAATCAACACTGAGCCAACTAAATCAAGAGACTGGGTCGACTCAGTTCAAAATTGAGTCAGCTCAGTTGGCATGCCAACAGATATCATATAGTTTCAAATCTAAAAATTTCGTATAAACTGAAATAAAATCAATCATAACGAACTTTTAGATCATATCTAAATATTTATGATTTCAAATTTATTTTTATGATTAAATAATTTAATCATATAGATTAGATGTTCTATTTTCATACAACTCAAGCTTTGTATCACATACAACAAATCTTAGGATCTCAACATCTAAGATTTTGTAGAAAGTAAGTTCTTTCTTTTGTGTTCTTCTTCATGAGATTAAATCATATAGCACCCTTACACGCCATAAGAGCACCCTATCGAACAAGAAGAGAAGGTCTATAAATTCTTTTGCTCCTATGATCATACGGTCTGGTGATCAACCCAATCCAAATACTTGTTAATCGAATCATCTAATCTACTCACATATCATATATGCAAAAATTTAAATCTAATCTAAATTATATCAGATCTGATTTTTACATTAGATCATATCTAAAATCAGATCATAGCACATCTCATATATTATTAAATCTAGATTTTAACTCTACATGCATATATGTTCACGTCATAACGAACCTACGCTCTGATACTAGTTGAAGGTGATATGAACTAATATGCATGTATATAAATCTGAAATTTAAAATTCAACAAACATAGATCTTATCTATATTACATTTAGATCATATCTAAAATATGAATTGAGTTTAAAACTTGATACCTAAGCGTGGGTAGCAAATCACTACATCCAAAATTTATGATAGTTGATACTTCAGATGCTCAGCAGCCGCACACGCATCTGATTTCTACGGGTATCCACAAAAACCCTTGTACTAATCGGTATCCCCAGGAGTGCTAGCTCGTGAAGATACTTTTTATTGGTTGATCTAAGAAGAATATGAAGAAGATGAAGAACAAAGAGATCTTCTCCTTTTCTTTCTAGATCCACACATCAGATCTCTACGATAGAGATCAAGAGAAGAACCCTTTCTTCTCAATTCTCCCATATACAAGAGAGAACTTTTCTCTCTTCTTTTCATGCCTTCAAAAAAAAAAATTTTCTCTGATTTTTTATGATAAAATTAGATCTAATCTGATTTTTCATATAAAAATAATATAATTTTATATTTAAAAAATTAAAAGAAAGACCCAAGAGAAGAACCGTTCTTCTCTTTTCTTCTCCCTTTTTTCCTTGATCTAGAGCCCTAAAAAGCCCCAAACATCCAATCAGATTTTTTTAATATTTTTTCTTAAATTTTATATTAAAATCAGATTCAATCTAATTTTATACTAAAAAATAAAAAAAATCTGTGAGAAGAACTCCTTCTCCAAGGGCTGCGTACAAGAAAGAAGACTTTTCTTCTTCTTTCTCTTCCTCTCGTTGAGAAGAACCTTTCTTCTCCATTTTTTTGCTGTAAAACTAGCAAGAGGGCCTCTCTTTAATGCCTTAGAACTAGTAGCAAATTCTCACAAAATTTCTTCAAAAGGGATTGGAGAAGAGGCTTGATGTGGAAGAGTATGGGGCGTCCAAGCGCCCCATCCTAAAGAGTAGGTGACTTGATGAGAGGCAGAGAGGGGCGCCTTCTTTCATGCGATCACAAAGGGGGGGCACGGCACTTCTTTGGGACATGGGTTATTCACGATGAAAGGAGTGGGGCATGGAGAATAAATAGGCACATGGGATTTTGGATGGTTATGAGTTGGTTAAGTCCTATTCCAAATAGGACTCATGATTTTTGGTCAAACTCTAACTAATTCTAGGATCAATCCTAACTAACTTAGGAATTAGTTATAACAAACTAACTAATTAGGTCCTAGGCTAAGTAGAAAATCAATTAGGCTCTAATCCAATTAGAAAATTAGTTAGATTAAACCCCATCAATTTAGAGATTTATTCTTCACATCCTTCTTGCTCATACAAAGAACTAGGAGGAGAGAAAATTATTGTGTAGGTTTAACAGGTCAAAGTTTGTTGTAGAAAACGTCTGCTGTTTAACTTTACCCGCTCAATTTGAAAGTGGCTTTTACAGTAATGCCCGTTGTGGAAGATATTTTGACCTTTAGACCTGGTTGAATCGACTGTGAATGAATGGGCAACTGGGAAATAAACTTTGTTGAATCAATTGAAAGTGGAAAGGAAGGTGGTCTCATATTTAATAGAAATGGTTGCTTTTAGGCGTGATCTATCTCTCTACTTTTCATAGTCAAGATGTGCTCGAAAAGGGCCTTTCCTGCACTTTTGCTTTTTAGTTTGAGCATGATGGAAGGCACATCCTTCCCCTATTTCCTTCTAGTGTTGGGACATAGTCTTTCAATTCTTCTCTTCTCCATATCAGGGAAGTTTTTGATCAATAGGGCTTGATCCAATCAAGCCTATTATCCAATAAGATTTGATCTAATCTAACTTAAATCAAATTAAATTGAATCCTATTTAACTCAAAATTTGATTTGCATCCCTAAGATCAATTGAAACAAACCTTGTTATCCATTAGGGCTAGATCCAATCAATCCAATGCAAATCTAATTGAATCCAATTCAATTAGATTTGATCCAATCTCCATTGCTCAATCAAATTGAGTCAATTAATAATTAAATTATTAATTAATTATTTCTCTAATTCATCAATTATTAGTAAATAATTTATTGTAACTTTTGTACAGGATTAATCATCAATCATATTGATAATTAAATCTTTCAACAATTTATAATCATCGATCGGCTATTTGATCAGACAAAATACTTCTATATGTGTGTCTCCATAGGTTCGAATCTAAGTCGGTAGCATAAGAATAATTTCTGTACCAATCGATATAACTATCTAGTAATGAGATCCGACGTCCGGATAGGCCGAATGTATGTTCAGTAACACTCAAGAACCTACGTAGATATAGTTACTGTATAATTCATCCCTTTAACTCTCGATGCTCAAGGTTGACTTACGGTTAAACTGTCAACCCTAGATGAGTGGTCCGTATTATGTCTCAATCTCAAAAATCCTATGACTCCTCACTAGGACAACTCTGGACAGAGTTTTGCTGAATTAAAACACAGTGATGTATTATCTTCAATTTACTTGGAGCGATTAATCCCATCTTGACTCGCACTCAGACTTCACAAGTACTTGACTGTACCTAAAAATCTTTCGTTACCGAATTAGAAATTCGGGTAGTCCGGCACCAAAGTACAGTGAGTTGCTTGTAAGTCACTGAGGCAGTCTCAGGTCAGAGGAACACTTATACTGATATCCCATCAGAGCAATCTCTGACAGCAGAGTGCTCCGGAGTTGGTCACGCTCAGTGAAATGTACTCCTACATTTCACCCGTATGCCATACCCGTGTCACCACACGTCTTAGTTAAGAGAATAACCAACTAATATGGTATATAATGACCTACACTCGATACAATTATCATCCTTGTAATAATTGTATCATTTAGTCGTGAGCAGGATTTAAGAACTACATGATAAATCCTCCTTATCATTTTGGAAGTAGCTCTAAGGATTTCATCATAACATGAGTTTTTTTAGAAAGATGTATTTCTTATGATGAATCTACAAGATAATATTTATCAATTTATAATTCATATACATACATGGAGTACAATCATTTACAACCTAGATGATTGATTTTAGGACATATTTCCAACAAGTTCTACATATGATATTTTTGCTAGTCTAATGAGTGGGTATTACTTGGCATATATCGTAAGGCTTATAAATGCTCCCCAGATTATGCTAGACATATTTTGCTTTAAAAAAACGATTCTATTCATCTTCACATTGGCCTACTTTCTTGGTATAACTGGACTTGCTGAGTATGGGGTCATACATCCCCGCTCCCTTTAAAGCCTGTTTGTGAAGAACTCTTGCTGTTAAGAATTTGGATTTTTTCTGTCGCCCTACTCTTCCCCACAAAAATATGATGGAAGGCTCCTCAGCTACAATCCAGTTATGCTATTTTATGCTCTATGTTACCCCATATGATTTGCAGAAAGGACTTTGGACTATTTCTTATGTCTGGATACATGTTATGGTTCTCTATGGTTACTGGACTCTCTTTCAAGACCCAAAGTTCAAAAAATTTCCACTATTCTTATCTGCTGCAGGATTGCTAGTGGGATAAGTTCTAAAGATACGCTGCACCTGCTATTGATGGAAGCACTGGGTATTGCGAGCTTTTCCTAAGAGAATCTCATGGTGTTGGGTGAAGATCTGATGAAAAAGGATAAGATTGGCTGCTTATTCTATTACAGAAACTATTCAATACCTTGCACCCTAATGCTATCAATGCTTTGTATCAACTGCCCCTTTCCATCATCTGGAGTTATCGGATAGATTGTTACTGTTGAAGGGGAGGTGATTGGTTGATAAAGATGCACAACGATGGGCACCAGCAGTTGATCATTGCCTGCTTCACATTCACTGGACTTGGCGGCCTACATATCTAACTGTTTACCACACTGTTAGCACTCTAATACCTCTACAGGCTATGTATTAGTTTATTATAGTAACCCCTTCACCAAGTTTCATCGGTTCAGCATATTTTGGATCCTATTAACTCAATAGATCACTCATTCTCTCTCTTATTGGCTTGTGCTTCATCTGTTTGTTTTTTCAGCCAAAAGTTAGTGGAATTTGTTATTATATCATCTTATCTATTCTAGAGGTCCTGTTTTGTATAGTTGATGACCTGAACATCTATATCTTGTGGCTACGTTCTTTTGACCTATTTTTGGAGTCCAAACTGAGGCTTATTATCCTGTGCTGCAGCACGGGAGATGAACAAAAATCATATGGAGGGGCGTTACAGAATATTATATGGGGCGGGCTCTATAGTTAGCTATATTTTTTTAATATCAATCTTAAAAGATAAGTCTAAAAGTCAAAGATTTTTTACTTGTGGAGTTATTAGTTTCATGATTAAAAAAATTACATTATTTTTTCTTTTTTATTTTAACATATATTTTTAACGATACATATTATATGATTATATGATACATACTAAATAAAATTAATCATCAAACAAGTCAATATGGACCTACAAATAAATCGATATATAGTTTGTAGAATATGAAATTCACTAATATACAATATATAGATAGGTGATATATATATTGTAAGCTTTTTTGATATATATCTAGCAATGATTCAATACATATCTATGGATAGATTGATACATAATTTATCAAACTTAATATTCATCATTATACGGTATACAACTGGTTGATATACATCTAACAAAATATTTATCTGACGTTCCAATATACATCTCTAGATAAAGTGATATACAGTTTTAAAATATAATACTTATCAGTACACAGCATATGACCAAATGATGTATATTAGACGGTTTACTGATATATATTATAAGTTTTTTGATACACACATAGCAACAATTCAATATATATCTACAGATAAATTGATATATAGTTTATCAAACTTAAAATTCATCAGTATGTAGTATATGGTCAGTTAATCTACACTTAGTAAAATACATATCTCTAGATAAAAAGATATAATTTTCATGAACTTTTAGATATAAAAATCTTAGAAAAGAAGAAAATTTTAAAATTGAGAAAAGGATATGAGGTAGATCTTATGGATAAGAGAGATAGCGTATGAGATTTGAAAAAGGAGAAAAAGACTCCGAAGGAAGACTGTATGGATGGGAGAACTGATTTGGTGAGTAAAATAATGGATGGAAAAATTTGATGAGAAGGAAAGAGAATATAGATGATCACGAAAGATCTCGTATATATTTTATTTTTTTATTATTTTAGTTATAAAACTAACCGACTTTACTAGTAAAAGAAATTTAATCTCTTTTTGATTTTAATTTTTTTTATAAATATAAAAATATAAATATAACATGAAATTAGATCTGCCCTATATGATCGCCTATGGTGCCCGTGTCATATGATTTTTGTTGATGGAAGACATGGTGTGTCTGATGTTGCTTACGTCTTAATGTTCCCTTTTGCTTTATTCTACTCCAACAAGCGAAAAAAAGAATATGGAGCAGAATGGCTCTTAAATGACCAAAATACCCTGCTTGGCCGCGGACGTTTATAAATGGCGCTTGCTGCGCCTCCTCAACTAGGGTTTCCGCGTGACGCCGTCTTTAAAGCCCTAACGCTAAGCGCATCGCCGGCATGGTATGATCCCTCTTGTCTGCTATCCTTCTATCTCTAGGAGCCCTCTCATGGGCCGATTTTTGGCCGGCATGTGATCTAATTTCGAGCTGCCGGATCGATGGTTTTCTCATTCTTCTTTTCTGCTTAAAAATCTCATCAAATAGATATCTTTTATTAATATTTGATTCTAAAAAGAACAACTTCAAATTCTTCGCTTTGATCATCTTATTATTAGCTGTAGACATATTAATCTGTGGATTTAATCTTACAGGCTCCCAAAAGAGGTGGAAGGCTGCGGTGCCGGCGAAGAAGAAACCGGTAAATTATTTTCAGTTTGGACTTTTTATTGCTAGATTGTTCGAACCATTCTCTTCTTCATGTAATGGGTGAGCTTTTCTTTCTTTGTCCAATTGATTTTGTGGTGGTTTTGGATCTCAGGAGAAGGTTGTGAACCCTCTGTTTGAGAAGCGGCCTAAGCAGTTTGGGATCGGAGGGGCTTTGCCTCCGAAGAAGGACCTCCACCGGTTTGTCAAATGGCCGAAGGTGGTCAGAATCCAAAGGCAGCGGAGGATTCTCAAGCAGCGCTTGAAGGTCCCACCGGCCTTGAACCAGTTCACCAGGACCTTGGATAAGAACCTTGGTAGCTATCTAGTGTCTCTTTTAATAGGTTCTTTATAAATTTCTACCATCCATGGACGATTTTATCTAAATTTTAGGGCTCAGTTATTGAGCTTCAGGCCATGAGTAGTGATTAACTGCCTAGTTTTGTCCCTCTTGTTGTCAGATGTTTTTTAGCTAAGTTAATTAAATTTCACACTATGACCTTTTATAACTGTTATATGTTTTGAAACAATTGGATAAAAAATGATCGTTCGTGAAATGGGACAACTTTAAACAATTTTGAATTCTAATGGAGTGCATGTATTTGACACGCACGTGCGCGCATATTAGTTTTGAGCAGAATTTTGTGTGCGCGTTGTCACACCACCAGTGTCATGACTGGTTATCATGAAGTTTCTGATGCTCTGTAGTAGCATTGCTCTGACTCATAAAATTTTAGGTGATCCAAAGCTGCACATCATTGTATTTCTGTGAGATGTGCATAACATTTATTCTATGTGAGTACTTCTTGAGCTTTATCTGAGATGACTAGGAGTCTCATCATTTGATGAAAATCTTTGTTGCTTATTTGAGCTGTGTAATTGGTTGCTCTAGTTTTGGGAACTTTTGAAAACTAGAGAACTCTCAAGTGAGGGTGGAGCTAGGATTTGGTTTGTGGGCAAAAGTTTAAGAGCATTGGTATGTTTCCCCAAGAACTTACCTCGACATGATGCCGATTACATTGATAGTGCAGTACACAAAGGTTCTGTTGTTATTTTTGGGGCGTAAATATCAATTTACACTTGGTAATTCATAAACATCAGTGAATTGCAACTATTTCAGGGAGGTTTTTAGGATGATAAAGCATTTTCCTAGTTACAATAGTCATCATGTCTGTTAAGCTTGAATGATCATATTGCAGAGTAAAAGCTACACTTTGTTCAAACATTGATGTGTAATTATAACTGAGAAAAGTGATTGAACATGAAAAAATGATTAAAAAAAAAAGTGATAGAGATATTGATGCTTTGCATATATAATTTGATATTTTGCTGCCACTGGCTCAAATGAGTCATATGAAGCTTATAGGAAGGAACTCAATGCTCAAAATGGAATTGAAAATGAGAACCATCGAACTGCTTATGCATATACATGCAAAAACATGGAGAAGGGTGGGTTGGGAGGAGTGGGAAGGTTAATTTATTGTTTTCTACCGTGAAGGAATAATTAGATTGAAGAGAAATGTTCAAAAGTGTGGCTGGAATCCATCAGATAAAGATCATTCACAATGAATGTTCATAGTTATTGATTTGTTGGATTGATAGCTAATTACCAGGAGTAGCCTAATAAAAGGGGCACATGTTGGTACTAGGCCCATCATAAGGTTGCATCTGGTAATGAAGTCCAACCTTGCTGGAGTTCAACCATGTTAGATCTATTTATGGGCCGATTTTGTTCGGGCTTGGACTAGACTTTGCCTAAAGGTCAACACAATTTACTTAGGCCCAGGGCTGGCCCCATCTAATCTTTAGGCTTACCATCTAGGTCCAAGCCTAGCCCTTACTTAGGCTTCATGCTTTCGGGCTGGGCCCAAGCTTCATTACCATTTTATTTTTTTAATTAAAATACTTAAATATATTTTTAAGAATGCTAAATATGAGTAATTAAATATTTCCAACAAGCTATTATCCAATTAAATTCACTTATGAACGACCATTATTAATTAAGTCTACAAATACATCGAACATAAACAAATAACACAAAAATGCGGGGCAGGTCAGGCTTCAATTCCCAAGTCCAAGCCCAGTCCATTTGTTAACAAGCTTATTTTCTATGTTTGGCCTGCTCCACTGGTCTTAAAACCTTTGGCCCAAGCCTCAACCTACATGTCCGATCATATATAGAGAAGTAATTGAGGTAACAACTGTTGGAAGAGACAGAATTCTTGATCTCTAAATCGGAGTCCTCTCCAGATTGGAATGCACAGGACATTTGGGATCATGATGAAGGATTTGGAAGTTCCTTCCAACCAATAAGGTGGTGCTTGGGTTGGCAGCATGCCCCCCTCCCGTCCTCTCTTTTTTTCTCCTTTCCTTCCCAATGCATTTAGCTCTCTGCCACTGTGCATGTCTGCTTCAAAATCAATTGGGTGCTGAAGTAGTTTTAGTCAATTTACTGAATTAAATAGATGCAGGGCTGTGTTACGAATTGTGCACCCATCGCTTAAGGATAATTGATGGTTGCTTTTTCTGGTGTCTAATTTCCATGCTTTGTGGTATTTTAGAATTTGAAAGGCATGCAAATACAAATGTAGTGCAGAAGAATCAGGATATTAATTTAAGATGCACTTTATGCTAAAGATTGTTGAATTGAGGTTATGCTCTTCATCTCACTTAAGTATTGTCAGCCTTCTTAAGGTTACTTTTGGTTTCTCGCTTTGCTGGGCATGTGAGCTGATAGTATTGTATGGGGTTTATGCTTTGTTTCTGTGCTTCCATTCTTTTCTTTTTAATCCTTTTTAGTGCAACAATCATGCTAAAGCCTGACAAACATAAAATATTTCTGCAGCCTCGAGCCTGTTTAAGATGCTTCTGAAGTATCGTCCTGAAGACAGAGCTGCAAAGAAGGAAAGGCTTCTGAAAAGGGCTCAGGCAGAGGCTGAAGGGAAGCCTGTTGAAGTGAAGAAGCCTATTGTTGTGAAGTATGGTCTTAATCATGTGACCTACCTCATTGAACAGGTTTGGATGCCTTCAGACCTCCACTTCTGGTGCTTTTAGATGATGAAGGCTATTGGCTTATTGCCTCATGCATTTTCTTAGAATTTCTTCACAATAAGCTGCACTCCAGTAAATCTAAGTTGAGAACAATAGAAAGCGGTGTTGTGTAATTGGTTAATGCAGCTGAACATTGTTTTGAGACATTATTTTAGCTAAAGATTAATTTAGATCTTGTTCCTTTATAGAACAAGGCACAACTGGTGGTCATTGCTCATGATGTTGACCCAGTTGAGCTGGTTGTTTGGCTCCCTGCCTTGTGCCGGAAGATGGAGATCCCTTACTGTATTGTTAAAGGAAAAGCACGACTTGGAGCGGTAGGTTACCTTCTATGCATTTCCTCTTCTAAAATCTTTCAATTAAAGATAAACATGCTTATATATACATGCATATATTTTGATCTTTTTGTTACCATTTTTTATAGATCGTGCACAAGAAGACTGCAGCTGTATTGTGTTTGACCACTGTAAAGAATGAGGATAAACTAGAATTCAGCAAAATCTTGGAGGCTATCAAGGTGAAGAAGCTTAGAGTGATATACTTAGGCTTTGATCTATTTTTATGTCAATGTCTTTAGTAGTATTTTTTTTCCTTTCAGGCCAACTTCAATGATAAATTTGATGAGGTCCGTAGGAAGTGGGGAGGTGGGATAATGGGTACCAAGTCTCAGGCAAAAACCAAGGCAAGGGAAAGCTTTTAGCAAAGGAAGCTGCTCAGAGGATGAGCTAGATTTCTTATTTTGGTCATGTGGTTTCGCCCCAAGGTTTTCTTTCCCCAGCTTGTAGCTGTAGTCACTGGATCAGCAGATGGACTAGCAGCCATATCTGAAAGTAGATGGTATTTTTATCGTCTGGTTCTCTTGTGAACTTCCCCAGGCATCTTTCTTGGTGTCACCGAACTTTTTGTGTTCTTCTGAGGTTTTAAAGGAACAATTATTATTGTGTGCTTTGCATTGCTGATTTATTTTGTTCTAATTTCTGTGCTTGTCTATTAAACCTATCTTGAATTTTCTTTGATGAAAACTTACCTGGAATTTTAACCATCATTTTATTAGGACACTTGACTACGATGACTGGTGATACGAGAAAATGTTTCTTATTTTCTTGGCATGTTGGAAGTTGGTCTTCTAAGCTGCTGGATGGATCAGTTCATGCATGTTATGTTTCTTATTATAGATATCAGACCACAGGGTACAAGACTAGATTAAAGTTTATGCACATCGAGCCATCGAATTGTCCGACAAATATGCTCGAGCCTTCCAATTAATAAACGCACTAACTATTATTGCCATTTGATGTCGTCATTGCATCAGTAAGCATTTTGCATGTTTCCTTGCGTTCACAGCCACCCTACAATGAGAATTGGTCTTTGTATTGGGTTCTTGGGCTCTTCATGCGTTAGCGAGCAAGTCTGGGATGAATTTGTGGCTCCCTGATCAGTCAGCTATGTCGTATATATGGTGCAAAAGGTATGAGCAAGATTTTTCGAGCTGAGTAGTTCATGCTTCAGAACATGGTTTGCCGATTGAAGGTTGAGATATAATCCACTAGTCATGTTAGCAAGCATTTAACAAATCATGTGTCATTCCTAGATTGTATTCAGGTTTTGATGTGCTCTCTCTGGCGAAGGAATGTTCATGTCATGGCACTGTTTTAAGTATTGCAGGATCCATGGTTTATAGCAAGGTTTATTTTTGGGTAGATTTATGACAAGTAAATGTTTAAGAAATGTTCCATTAGTATATGAACTGGTTGGCATGCTGTGGGAGTCTTCGTTTGACGACCTAATCAAAGATTGTAAAATGCAATGCCCCTTGGAGTAAACTGATGATAAAACAGTTTAGGTTACCAGATACTATGTGCTCAAGAGATGGATGGGAACCTCTGTCCCACTGATCATAAATTTCTCAGTTTTGAAAGTTGCATCATTCATCAGAAGGGAACCTCTCAAAATCTGACCATCTTTATGGTTTATACCACAATCTAGCTCGACCTGTACCATCTCATAATGACACCTCTCGTTCGAGCACGAATGGTTCTTAGCTTGCTTCATTTAGTATTTTAAAAATAAATTATAATAAAGTAAATAATTAGTTTAAATATATAGTTTGATTTGACTTGAATGGTCTGGCTAAGGAAGCTCATAAAAATTTTTTGATTGTAATTTAAGGGTGCATTTGATTCGCAACTGAAATTAGAATCGATTGAAATTGAAATCGGAATGATCATATTTTTTGATGTGTTTGATTTATCCAAATTGGAATTAGAATTGGAATCAGATTTGAATAATAGGAGAGTTGGGATTAGATTTTGAGGGCTTGAAGCATTTTCATTTCTCTAAATTAAAAATGGAAATGGAAATGGAACTTTCCCGATCAAATGCCTGGAATAAGAGTTATTCTCATTTCCATCCCTAATTCAACTTCCCCTCTCCTAATCAAACATGCCTTAAATTAAGTTAAAAATTTCATTATGTCCATCTCATTGCCTATT
>KE505140.1:352714-377109 GCA_000441515.1 Elaeis oleifera
ACTCATCCTTCCATATTTCAACAAATATATGAGAGGATAGATAGAAAATCCATCCATCCTTTCCTCCATTCATCCTTCTTCCTCTATCCATCTTTCTTTCAATCCATCTTTCGTACCAAACAAAGGATTAATGATGACCAAACAATCTCCAAGGTGATTTTTTTATCCTAGCATTATTTCTTTCAATGAAAAAAAACATCATCTGTGAGACCCAATGTTGAATTGTCTGGTTCGACGAGATTCTATTGGAGCAAAATCATGATCATCTCATATACTTAGTCAGACAACTAGAAACAACTGATCAGGTTTGTGTCCGTTGTCAACGGTCATGACCACATAGACCAAAGTAGACCTTAAGTTTTCAGAATGACCAAACTATCCTCTCACTCATTTATAAATCCTAACTTCGAGCTATAGGCTCATTTGGTTCCTTGACCAAGGTTTCTTGCATCAAACCCTAAGCACAACATCAGAATGATACGGCTCCTCTTCTCCAATCCAGAGAATCCTTATTGCTTCCTCTCCTTATTTTCATAAAATAAGTTTAATAAATAGTATTTTTTAACCTACAAAAAAAGTTTACGAACCTTTAATGTTGTTGCTACTGAACACTATATTGCTTATTTGGGAAGTAATGAAGAGAGAGATTGGCATACCCAAGTGCATTATGCTTTCTACAATTGTCCAGAGGAGTTTTCAGATCATCAGTTTATGGAATGCCCCTACATGCAAGAAGGGTTGTGAAACCACTTGTGTAGATTACTAAGCATTCAGAGGAACTACCGAACAAATTAAAGGATGGGATATGTTAGTGGTATCAACTTGTTGGTAGATCTGGTTGGAGAGGAATAGGTAGATGTTCAAGAACTCTAGTGAGGAACAATAAGCATACAAGAGTTGTGAGGAGTTTTTAGAAAGATAAGAGTGAAGAGGAGGATCTTTGTTGGTTGAGTATTCTTTCATTCCTTTTTTAATTTTGCAACTTCTTCCTTTTGTTAGGCCTGAAAGTGGGCTCGAGCCGGCCCGAGGCCCATTGGGCGGGCTGGCTTCGGGTCGAGCTTTGGGCTCGGCCTAAACCATTCAAGCCGGGCTCAGACCAAAAATAAGGCCCATTTTGCTTTCAGACTTGGCTCAGGCAGACCTTTGGCTCGGTCCAAACCCAGCCCATAGTTTAGCCCATTTATTTTTGACCCGAGCCCAGTTTGAAGTTCAGCCCATTTATTTTATGAGTTAGCCTGAGCTCGATTCCATGCCCCCCTTCCGAGCGCCCATTTCTATTTAATAGTTCCGACTTAGCTCCCCTGATCGTGGACCATGGTCCTTGTTCATCCACCGGCCATAGCCGTCTTCATCTTCTCCGATGATGCTCGTTGGGTTTTGACCATCACTGTCTTCATCTTCTCTAGCGATGCTGAGGCCCTCTCCTTCGACCACCATGCCCACCTCGACTCCTTCTCTAAGGCCTTCTTCGAGCTCCCACCGGAGATCCTCTCCACTGGGGACGAGGTCGTCGCGACCATCACTCTCGTCACCACTTTCCTCCCCATCAATGAGCAGCAGAAGGATCAGGCCGAGGAGGCCCCTTAAGAGAAAATCAATGAAAACAAGGATAAGATGGAAAATTAAAGGCAAGTCTTTATTCTTTTTTTTTCTTTTCATTTCTTTCTCTTTTTTTGGAATCTATTGGAAGAAGAGCACCTGATGGGAAAGCCGACACCGTATTGATATTATATTGTGACAATCATAACCATTGCTATAAGTTTGCTATATTGTAAGGATTTTAACCATCAGTTATAAATTATTTATAAATAGAATTTATTTTTATAATGGTGGCTGCAAACTATTACTATTATTATATTGTGACATTCATACCTATTGCTATAAGTACAAGTTTCAAAAATATTTTTATCATCGCTACAAATTCTTAAAAAAAATTACAACTAAGAGCCTGTTTGGAAAGGATAAGATTTGCCGAAATCCTATAGGATTTGAAAATCTTATGGATTAAAATATCATTTTCTTCCTAGCCACTGGTTGGAGATTGAATTATGGAATAAAAAATTAATAGAATGTGACTAATCCTATAGAAAAATAATGAGTTTTGGAGGTCATTATTATTAGGATAAAAGTAAAAAATCTCTTGCAAATTGTCTACATCTTTAATTTCAATAATATTAATTCTACATTTTGTAAATTATTGCAATGCCCCCTATCGACCTTCCAATTTGAAAAAAGCTCACCGTCGGTATGATGTGACATATTATTTAGAGTTAGATAACTGATGTGACTTTATTAAATTATTTAAATAAATAAAATCAGATGTGTATTTAAAATAGTTTAATAACTAAATACCCAAATTTCAACCTTAGCTTCATCCTTTTCCTCAACCTTCCTCCCCATGAGGGCTGTATAACCCCACTAGCGACCCTCTGACCATCATCGGTGAAGGAAAGAGAGGGAGAGGAAGACCAAGGTAAAGAGAGAAGAAGGAAAAGAGGATGGGGGCGGTAGCGCTGGGAGGATGGAGACTTTTCTATCTCAATGTCCCTTCACCCTTCTCGATCACGACCCTTTCCGCCCTCTTCTTGGTCTTCCTCACTTCTCTTCGTCTTGATTTAGTCTTCACCATTGAATGGCTTGATTGATGTCAATCTCCTCAGCTTTACTCTTTTATCTTTTATTGCCCTATGCTTTCTTTCTTAATCTAGCCGGTCTTTGCCATCAAACCCTCCCATCAATATTGTCTCCCATCTCTCGTGTTGCCATCAACCTAAGTCGCAGGTCAATCCAGCACATTAACGCCATCAAACCTCCTTTATCCTTCTTTTAATCTTTGTCTCTACTTATACCCATCTCCCCTACTTCTTCTCCTTGACTGTTTGCTTTAAGATGCCCAAGGTGGGTCGTGCTTGTCGCCCTTAGACATCTTTCTTCCTCTACTTGATTTTTGTTGTGCTCTAGGATTTGATAACTAAACTCTAGATTGATTTTGCTATAGTTGGAGTGTGCTTATCAGGACTTTGTTGGAAGGTCGTGGAAGAAGATGGTTGGCTGGTCCAATTGCAGGGACTCCTTGCTCACTGCATTTATTTACTGCCTTTGTATTCTCCATGATTCTTCCTTTTGAGAGATAAAATTGGTGAAATCTTTTCTTCCTAGCTCTCTAGTGCCCTTGCCCTAGCCTCGGCCCCTGCTCCCATCGACTTTCATGATTGGGACCCTGATTGCCCCTTGCTTGCCATGACTGTGCCTCCCCTCTCCCTCGCCACCACCGACGACCATCTATCCTCCCTCGCTCGCTACATCCTCAACTTCCTCCACCAACATCACCGTTGGTGCCCTCCAATTCTCTCTAATCTTTGCAAGCTCTGCCGCATCCCCCCAACCTTATATCCGAGGTGCTCTGCGCCCATCCTCTATTCTACCCCACCATCTCCACCTGCTTCTTCACTAGGCCGATAGTCAAAGGGTTTTCGCCACACTTTGCCTCCTATAACACCCTTGCTATGCTCTCAATGCCGCCCACCTCTTCTGCACACTGACTAGATCTTGAAGCTCATGGATGCCTAAGGGAAGCCCCCTCCAAGAAGCAACTCGAGATCCTCATCCAGTTGCATGTAACACCGATTGCAGCCTCCAAGACTTTCACATCTATCAAAAAATATGAGGTAAGTTTGGCGTCAAACCCCAAATTTTCTTGTACAATGAAATTTTGGATACATTGATTTGCATCGCCATCTCAACCTCACCCTCTCGGTGTATGATGACTTTATCAGCAGAGGTTGTACAGCCATCATAAGGATGAGGGTTGGGAAAGGATGAAGTTAAGATTGAAGCTTGAATATTTTAGTCATTAAACTATTTTAAATCCACATCAGATTTTATTTATTTAAAATAATTCAATAAAGCTACATTAGCCACCTAGTACCAAATAATATGCCACATAGCACCGACGGTGATCTTTCTCCCAAATTAGAAAGTCGATGGGGAATATTCCAACAATCTGCAAAGTGTAGGATTGATATTACTAAAATTAGATATGCAAAGAGATATTTGCAAATTAGGATAAAATATAGAGGATGTTTACTTTTTATCCTTATTCTTTTCCTATGATTTCGGGCTTTATCTTTCCACACTTATCATGTTTTTTTTTATAATCCAGGTAGAAGTAAGGAATTTCCCCCGAGAAATATTTATTATTCAAAGAGGTTTTACAAAGGTTAAAAAAGAATCGACTGAGTTCCATTTTCCAACCATATGTGAATAATTAAACACAAAAATGCATGAGGATGTCTTATCAAACTATAGAGCAAAAATTTAGAGGGTTCACTAGTGATCGTGAGGCCTTGAAAATACTTAGGGCAGGAAGGTGTATCTTATGTCAGATACCTTATACGAGAGAATTGCTTTGCACAAAGATGTCTCTGTAGTGGAGCCTTTGAACCATCAAACTATTCTAGCCACCATTAGTATCATACGAGTTGAGTAACTAGTTGTTGGATGTTTGGGTGGGAGATGATGGAAGCCCAACTCTGGAGGGTGGAGGCTGCTTTCTTGCCACCATGAGGGGCATGGTGGCTTTGAAGTGAAAGATCCAGTAGTTGCATTCTTCCAAAGGCACCACGCAGCAGTCACGATTAAACATTCGAATGACGAATGCCAATTGTTCATGGGTTGTAAGTACCTTCAAGAATCCCAAACTCCCATGAATGAGGTTGGAAGCTTTGGGATATTGAATTTTGATAAGATAATAAACCAGAAGGCTTTGGTAAATTCATACCGAATTAGGAGGTGATTCAATGATTCTCCGTGATCGTCACATAGAGGACATCTTCTGGCTATGTTGATACCTTTCTTGATCAGATTTTCAGTAGTGAAGATTTTGTCATGGTAGCAGAGCCATGAGAAAAATTTAACCTTCTCTTGGATAGGGAGCTTCCATATGATTTTACTGATGTGGGAGATCACTCCTCCATGCATAAAGAAATCATAGCAGTGCTTGACTTTAGAGATGACGTTTGCATGCCATTTCGGGTTTCATTCATTAGGGCCAGAAGATAGCGAGGAAGTGCAAAGAAGCAAGGTTAGGTTATGAAGCTCCCTCGTTGCTTGCGGGCTCATTGAGAGTCTAAATTTTATTTTAAAATTATTTTGTGAGAGGAACTCTCCCATCATGCAATTTTGATTCCTAGCAAAGTAGAATAGATTAGGAAAGGAGAGTTTAAGTTCTCACTCCCTAACCAGTTATGGTGCCACAGGAGGATTTGACATCCATTGCCAACCTTTGGGAGAAAGCACTATTTGAATAGGCCAAACAGATTTAATAAGTTCCTTTAAACAGGTAAGGCAGTCCTTAGAAGATACCTCAATGGTTCCTTAGGTGGTCTTCTAGAATAGTAGATGGCTTTTATAAGCAAACACTAGTGCTTGTGCTGATTGTTAAAGTATCTCCACCACCATTTGAGAAGGAGAGCTTAGTTAAAGGTGGAGAGATTCTTAATTCCTAAATCTCCATACCTTCTAGGTTTGCTTTGAGATTGTTGGCTATCCTATATGAATTATCAGCATAACTGGTTGATTTTCTGGATAACCATTTGAGGAAGCTTAGCACTGACATCCAGTAGATGGGAAAGGCTCTAAGAACTGAATTTATCAAATTAATTTAGCTAATGAGGGTCAAAGTTTTCATTTCCACCACTAAGCCTTCTTGTAATTTTATCAATGAGAAAATACCAAACGTTTTTAGTCAGCTTTGAATGATGAAGAGGAATACCGAAGTATCGAGGGGGTAACTTGGCTACCTTACAGTCGAGCATTGGGGCGAAGTTATATGATAATTCCTCTTCGATACCCAAGCTAATGAGTTAGGTTTTTTGGAAGTTAATGCTCAAACCTGATGCTAGTTCGAAGCTATACAGAATTAGTTTGAGTGTGTTGATCTTTGTTTTATCTACTTTTCAAAATATCAAAGTATCATCTGTAAATTGTAAACGCTGTATCGGCCCCTCTAGATCATGAGGACCAATTCCATGGATTAGCTTTTCAAAGTTGGTTGTTTTCAAGATTTTTAAGAGAACTTCAGTTACAAGGATGAATAGCAAGGGAGAGAGAAGATTGCCTTACTTTAATCCCTCTTATTTGGAACCACTTTCTCATAGAATTGTTGATAACCAATGCAGAGTTAGATGAGTGAAGAAGTGCCTTAATCCATGTCATCCATTTTTATCGAAGCCTCTATGGGATAGGAGATCAAATAAAAACTCCAAGACACACTATCAAAAGCTTTCTCAAAGTCTATCTTGCAAAGAGCACCTGGGAGTTTAGCATGTTTGCATAATGAGATTAACTCTGTTACTGAGATGAAGCTTTTGAAGATCACATGGCCTTTGACAAAGCCATTTGACATTCAAAGACCAAATCTTCCATCTTATTTTGGAGTCTGGTTGATAGAACCTTTGATATGATCTAAATCATCCCATTCTCGATACTGATTGGCCTGAAGTCCTTAACCGATATGTGATCAATTTTTTTTTGTATCAAAGATATATAGATATAGTTAAGCCTCAAGAGATCACTTACACCACTGAAGAAGTCTAAGAACAGCTTGAGCATATCACTTTTTATGATTTTTCAATATTTCTGATTAAAAGAGATCTGAAACCCATCCGACCCTGGTGATTTATTCTTTGCCATGTTGAATATTGTCGTTTTGATCTCTTCGACTGAAGAAGGATCGACCAACAAACTCAAGTCTGATGGATTGCCAAGATATAGCTTATCCCAGTCAATATCTGCATGTTTGGCTATAAGAGTACCAATTAGAGAGTGATAATATGAGAGGAAAGCTGTTCAATATCGGCCAGTATCTTGATAACCTTGTTGTCATGATGGATCTCTCATATCTGATTTTTTTTCCAACCTCTTTAATGCAGAAATGTGAAAGAACTTTGTGTTTTGATCACCTTCATACAACCATAACTTGTGAGATCTTTGTTGCCATAGAATCTCTTCTTGTTGTGGTAAAGAATCCAACTGTTGTTTAAGGTCAGCTCTAGTCTTCCATTCCACCATGCTTAAGAGCCTTTATTCCTCTATCTCGTCTACATCATTTATTTGACAAGATATGCTATGTTTTCTTTGGATGATGTTGCCCATTATTGCTTTACTCCACTTCCCAAGATTGGCTCTAAGGCATCGGAGCTTGAGGTCCATATTAGCAATGCCCTCCTCAAAAGAAGGCGATTCATACCACCATTCCTTAATCCTCTTGTCAAAACCTTCATAAGAGTACCTGATGTTCTCAAAACAAAAGGATTTTCTAAGTAATCCTGAGGTATAGTCCACTACTTTGGGTGAAAGGAGGAGGGGGATATGCTCCGATATTTTTTGCGATAATGGGGAAAGAATAGAAGAGAGGAAAGCTTTGTACCAATCCAAGGTCACGAAGTGTCTATCGAGCTTTGCCAAGCTGACCAAATGCCTAAAGTTCGACCAGATGAATCTCTGAAAGCTGGGTTAATCTTGATGAGTGCTAATGAGTCGATGAAGTTGTTGAACTCATAAGATATACGAGCACACCCAGGAGCTCCTAACCTCTCCTCTTTAAACTTGGTGGCATTGAAGTCACCAACTATCACCCAAAGAAGATTGATAGTGGAACTAATTAAGAACCTCCAGTTCCGATAGGAATGTAGAGCAACCATCTCGATTGTGGGGTCCGTAGATGTTGGTGACTACAAATTTGTCCCTCCTATGCTTTAGAGAAACTTAGTGCCTAAAGAATACCTTCCATACTTGAGCAGCCTCCTTCGATCTTGCTTTGATCCCATTCCATTAACAAAAATCTACAAACCCTGACACCTCCAAGGTTTGATAGCCCTCAAGTTTAGGCCCATAGATTGATCTCATAATCGAGGAGAGAAGTAATTTAGCTTGGTCTCTTGGAGACAGATAATCGAACATTTCACCTATTTGATTGTCTCCTTAACAGGGTGTCTTTTGGAGTATAACCCTAGCCCTCTAAAATAAAATCAGCATGTATAGTCTATAAAGTGCAATGGTGAAGGGAAGGCTTTCTTGATGTCAATTTCTTTCAACTGATAAACTAGCAGTTGTAACAATAGCAAGAGACAACCATAACAAGAGTACAGAGACCAAATACAAGGTTTAATTGTAAAACTACTTACAAAATATCAGTATTAGAGGGTAACAAACTGACATCACCACATTATAAGGGCTAGCAGTCATCATCTCTAGGCCAAAAGGAAACATGATGTGCACCATAAGCATGAGAAAGAAAGGCAGAGAAAACCACTGTGAGCTTTAAAAAATGAAACTGTAGCCTCACACCTTGGTTTTTGTTCCTCCTGCCACTAATGGGAGGGTGCAGCGTTGGGTTTCAAGGCTTTTCATTAGTTAGAAGGGGGTCGCAACATGTCTTCAGGTAGTATCAGACCACATTTCTTGGTAATTTTGTGCAATATCATTGGCTGTGAGGGAGTTGATGAAGAAACATCCTCCTCCTTTAAGAGTTGGTTAGCAATCCGCGGTATTTGAGTTTTTTGGACCAAAGTTGGGCACTTCTTTTAGCAGTAGCCGATTGGGTGGGTAGCATTGCTCACCCTTAGGAATAGAGGTGAAGGCTTGGGAGATGGGGATGGGAAGCTGAGAACTTGACATGGTTGACTTGAGGGCCATAGTTGGCGACGAGTCTATCTGATAGGGAATAGTCTCCATAGCAAGACTGAGGCTCATGTAGGGCCCATCAATGGGAGGCTCATACCTTAAAGAAATCGAACCATTGAGGGGGTGTTTGAATTTGAACCGAAGCAGGAATGGAAGCTGCTACTCTTAGGAGTATGGTTGCTAGCTTTAGCAGCTCAAGCGGGATATAGAGAGTAGGGGTTGCTCTAGGATGATAGGTTGGTAGTGGGCAAGATAGCTGATTCTTCGAAAAAAAAATGATGAACAGCACCAGAGGTGAGAAGGATCCATACCTTTGAGATTGAGAGTCGTGGTGGGTATCATGCCTTTCCGATGAGGTCCCATCGGAAGCACTTCCTCATCGGTGATGCGATTCAGATGGTTGGCTGTGGTACATAGAGCCAAATCAAAATTCTCAGTTAGAGTTACCCAAATCACCATGGTCTTCGCTTTGAGAGGAGGATTGATCAAGGAACGGATTATATGGGGTAGAAAATTAACCAACAATCTTACTTGATAGCAGAAGGTCTCAATAGTGACTTCAATGGTCTCAGGTATAGATTCTAGATTTTCACAAAGAAAGTAAAGGTCAAAACTAGATAGATCTTTCATGTTAATGTTTGAGTTACCGGCTCTTAGAGGCACTCCAAAACTGACTATTATGCTGGCCACGACATTAACATTCTAGCAGATAAGTGGGAGATTGAGAGGACTAGTAGAAACCCTAACCGAAGCTTATTTGAATGTCATCTATGGTCTGGTCCTAGTGGTTAACAACAAGGGTGAATCCATCTCCCCAAATATGGCCAAGCAACATTAAATTTTGGACTACCTCATAGGAAGGATAGGCAACAAAAATATGTTCTCATGGGATAGTTTTTTGGTTGACCAGGTACCTACCACTCTTACTTAGTAAGAGAGACATCATCCACCTTGATCTATCTTCTGAAAGCTTTGACAAAATCCACTTGATTAAGATAGGAGGAGGCTTCAGCCATATTAGTAGTGAAAGTGAGGAATGCTTTAGTGGTGGGTCCTCTTGGTTGATTCTCTTGATTTGCCATGGTGGGGTTGGGAAGGATGGAATTGGTTTAGGTGGTGCAAGTTGAACAGAGGGATTCTATTGGAAAGGGAGGGCCTCCTTACACCTTCTGAAGGTATGTCTAAACTTTTTACACCAAACTATCTAAGGGGATTTCTACATTCAGATTTGAAGTGATCTTAATCAACACAATGGAAGCATACCCCCCTTTTAAAGGCCAGAGGATGATAGAAGAGGATGGGGTTTTCGAGATGAGAGAAGGAAGAAAGTGATTTGCAACAATGCATACACAACAATGTTGATACAGATCTGGCGTAGGAGTGATCTTACTGAGTAGTCACCGTTCGGCTACTTGAGAAGATTTGGCAACTGTAGTGTTAAAGCATAAAGTTGGCTGGGATTTACACTACCAGCGGTGTAGCTATGACTGCAAGCAACGATGTAACGACTATAGAAAGTACTATGGTGTAAGCTGTCATCCTACGTTTAGGCTTAGCATGAGAAGCATGGACATTGTTAATCTGAAGACGACATCTTTTTTGAGATCTAGCTTCAAGCCATCTTCCATCAGTGGCTGGATGAGGAATCTGGACAAACTTTCTCATTTTGGGAACTTCATCAAGTGCTGGGGTTTTGGTTTGAATTGAATAAGGATAGATGATGGTTGTTAATGGAGGCTAGACATGTGAAGAAAGATTTTGTTATGCAGAATCCTTCTACAAAGAGAGTTTTATCAAACCAAGGGCTATTTTAAGCAAAAGTTTTGATAACCTTCAGACTTATCTATACTACATGATAAGGATAAGAATAAAAATTTAACTTCCAGAGAGCCTGGTTGGATTGGCTCATTTAATTATGATATAAATGAAGAAGAAACATGAAAGCATGTGATCACTCTCCTAAGATAAATTTTCGATCTTCATGTTGGTATTTATCAGGAATTTTACCCCAAGTATGATCAGGATATCCTCTCTTAGAGCACAATCATAGAGATGATTGACAGATCTTACAAAACTCAACAAAAAAAATTAAAAAAAATAAATAAAAATGGAAGTATTTAAATACTAAATAAATGAAGTAGGAGAGAGAGAAAGTTAAGAAAAAAAATGCCACTTTCAGTGTCCCATGCCATCCGAACTTGTAGCCTTATATAGACTATGAGGAGACACAAACAAGGAGATGCTTTGACCAGTTGACTATGATGGAAAACGACCGATCAAAGAGAGATACGCCCATTTGAGAAATACGATCATTTGATCAAATGGTCAATTAACCATTATGGGAGTGAAGATTTAAAAATACGATGATAAAATAATAAAAATAAAATAAAATAAAACAGTCATACCATCATCTGTGCGTGCCATGCCTCACCGCACCATATTTTTGCACGTATGTGAACCGAGCCAAGCTGGGTGGCGCATGCGTGTGTGGAGTAAAATCCACTTCCCTCCTTATAGGGGTGAGCACGGTGCGGTTTTGTTCAATTTGGAGGCCAAACTGAATTAAACTGTCTTAAATGGTTTAGAATTTTTTTAAACCAAACCGAACCATTTTACCTATTGGAATCATACCAAGCCAAACCATTTTAGGCAGTTCAATTTGATTCCAAACCGTACCGAACCATTTCGCATATTATTTTTTTTCTTTCTGGCCAAGAATGTAATGAATAAATTCAAAATAAAACTTTCACAAATCAATAAGAAAGTGCAAGATAAAACCATCAATATCTCCGATGGATTGGATAAACCTTAAATATAAGACATCCACTTCAAATTCCAAACTCGAATATAAGACATCAGTCAAACAATCTAAAGGTCTATGGAACACCCACTTCCAATTTCAAACTCAAATATAATTATATAAGACATCAATCAAGTCATATTGTCGAAAATAAAGTAGCCACTAGTTAATAATTATATGCTCTGTCCTTTGAACATCAGGAAACCACTAGTCATCATCTTGCACCGCTTGAACTCAAAATGAACCCAAGGGACAACATTGCAAAACTGGAATCATGATATTTGGAGACAAACCTGTAAAAATCAATGATACACCAACATCAATGTGCGAAAGAGATAAATAACAAATAACCATCAAGAATGTAAGCAAAACTTAAGACACCTACATAAGCATTACCCGTGAAGATTTAAGACTAAGCATTATATATTCAGCTTTAGGCACTCAATATAAGTTACAAGCAATTACATTCATAATTCAAATTTGATAGTTCTTTGGTTGGAGATAGATATCACCAATCATTAGTAGATCAAGCAATATCAACAACTTTTGGAGCCAAACTCAAATTTGAGAGTTCTGAAGAAAGAAAAAAGAATGAGCGATGTTGTACCTTGACAAATGCAAAATAATAAATGAGTTATGACAATTGAAAATTCTAGTGGAAATATTACCTCCATCTAGCACTTCAATTTCTTCTATTTTTTCTGTGATATCGATTGGAGGTCGTGATGGTCGAAGCCAATCTTGAGTACAGAGAAGTGATTCTACTATCTTAAGAGACAAAGAGCTCCTAAAGCAATCAAGCACTCGACCACCAATACTAAAAGCTATTTCTGATGCAACTGTGGAGACTAGAACAGCTAAAACATCATATGCCATCTGTGAAAGAATAGAAATTTAGGACTATTATTTTCCACCATTCTAGGATATCAAATGACTCATCTTCATCATCCTCGTTATCCTCATCTAGATATCTATCCAGTTTAGACTTGGTATCTCTACCTTAAACTTCAGCCTTATATTGCTTAAAATGAGCTTTCATGATATTCCTCACTTATAGTTTAGGTTCAACATCAAAAGTGTCTGATCTTGAACCTCTACTTTGAGCTTTAGAGGTAGAGCATCCACTCAAAATCTTGTACTCCTCAAACAAAGCATGCAAAGTTATTTTACCTTTCACTCACAATCCCAACCTTCTCGTTTTCATATATTGATGCAATAGCAAAATCCACAAACTCCATCTTGTATCTAGGATCAATGACCAGAGCAATAACAATAAACATTCAACTTTTCTAGATCTCCCCAATACTTATCATACTTTCCTTCATTTTTTTAGCCATATCCTTCAATTCAAAGTTATCGCTTGCAAACCATTCTTTTAACATTTCAAGGACATTGCACACTTCATGCAAATACAAATTAGAGATAATACACAATGCACCCAAAACATACAAAGTAAGAATATAAAAACTCTCCAACAATTTCACTAGCTCCCTCACTTTATCCAAATCAACATTTGTCGGTCTTCTCAAACCTCCTCCTTCACTAAGTTCAGAACTAAAACTACCATCTTCATCTGCAAACCTCTCAAAAGCATCTCTAAACCTTTCAGCTGTATCCAACATCATATAGGGAGAGTTCTATCTAGTTGGTACATTAAGATAAATCAAACACTCACTCTGAATTTTTGTATCCACACAACAAGACTTGAATTTTGCATTCTAGCTAGAGATTGCCTTACATACCTCACCGCATTATGAATACAAATAACAAATTATTTGCATATTTCAATCCATCACTAACAATCAAGTTTATAATATGAGCAACACATCTCATATGTACAAGCTCTCCCTTCAAGATACAACCTCCCCAGTTGTTGATTCTTTTTCAAGTATGAAATGGCAACTTCATTGGAGCTTGGAATATCAACAATAATAGCCATAACCTTTTCAACACCCTAGCTATTCAAACATTTTCAATTGCCTTTCCAATAGCCTCACCTTTATGACTTGAAATTGGACAAAATTTATTATTTTTTTGCACAAAGTCCAATCATTGTCAATAAAGTGAACTGCGACACACATATAATTGATTTTCTGAATAGAAGTCCATGTATTCATGGTTAGACAAACCTTGCTACAATTTGTTTCAAAGGGTAACTACTTTCAACCTCTCTTGTACAAACATCTCATAACAATCTCTAGCAACTGTAAATCGTGAAGGAATATGAAACTTAGGCTGAAGAGCATTGTAAAAATGAGGAAACCCTTCACCTTCAACAAACTTAAATGGAAGCTCATCAACAATAATCATGTATGCACCAATGCCTTCCTAACGGCCTCTTGATCAAACCTCCAACTAGTTAAGGTGCTTTTTCTATCACCATCACCCTTATGATAATTCAACTCTATTTGTTTTGCCTCAGAATGATTATTCTTGTTGTATGGGTGCTTGTTACACCTACTAGTCAAGTGAGTCCTAAAAGTGCTAGTGCCATATATCTTGGGATCACATTTGTACACAATGCCACAATGATTGCACTTACATTGGTGTTCATTGCCTTCTTCACTAATTTTGGTAAAATGATCCCATACATCCACCCTTTGCTTTACTATTTTCTTTCTTTTTCTTTTGAAGAGCTAGAGGGTCCCCCCTCCCATGCTTGTGACAATAGGATTAGAATATTCAAGATCATGCAGAGTCTCATTCGTGTTTCACATCTAAAAAGGAAAACAAAAGGAAAATTAGATATTGATATAATTATATAGTCTCACATATTAATCTCATCATACAAACTTACATTGCATGATTCATTGCTTGATGCCATCGTGGATATCTCAAATGTAAAACTATTGTTAAGTACCTGTAGGTTGCAACCAAACAAATAAGATTAGCAGTATCATAATTTAATGTGCGAGTCTAATTTTTGATGATTTTATTTTGGTCACACAAATTTTGAAATGATTAAGCATCAAACTATGACTCACATTTTTTGCCTTGATGTGCACTGACAAAATATGCAATTGATTGCTCTGCTCTTGCTTAACAAATGAAATGCCATCGAAATCTCTCATCAATTCGCAAAATATTTAATCTTTAACGATCGATCAACGAAACAACACAAATTGCACTCAAACAGATTTTGTGAAGAATCTTCTCATCTATGCATTCTGTCAAATACCTAAATGACATTGCAAATGAAATACGAACTCGAAAGCTCGCATAATTAGAATCGATCACACGCTCAATTCGATAGTAAATGAAGATTCTCCATGAAATTTTATCAGTAACATCTAGAATTTTTCATGTCACCACCATATATATACACAGCAAACAAAATAATTCTCTCAAAGAAGAAGAAGGAGATAATCAAAGAGTGCATCCATAGAACACGAAGAAAAAATATAGCATCATAACTAGAGGTGGAGACGAGTTTACCTTCTGATGGAGATGAGTTGGACTTGAGTCAAGATGTTGTATTTTCTTCGATGCCGACGGTGACTGTTGAGCTGGAGGCGAAGAGAACGAAGCCGAATGAGGCACAGCTAAGAAAAGAAGAGAAGAACAAAAAGAGGCTGAGAGAAAAAAGAAACGAAGGCTAGCTGCTAGGGCTGGCTACTAGTTAGTGGTTAGAGTTTTTTAATAATATTTAAGTTATTAAAAATTTAAAATAGTTCACAGTTTGGCAGTTTGGTTCGATTTCAAAATTTTTAAAATTGAACCAAATCACCAAATAGCGGTTTGGTTCGGTTCATGAACCATTTTCAAAAAATCACTCTCTCAAACCGAACCAAACTGCCCAAAATGGTTTGGTTCGGTTCGATTCAATGGGTTGAACCATTTATGCTCACCCTACCTCCTTGACCCAAGCAAAGGTGGCAAGGAAGAAAGTATATAAGCATCAAAAGAAATTATCTCTTTCTAATGTAGGACTAAATCCAAGATAAAAGATTTTAAGAACCTTTGGTGGAAAGAAAATTTTGAGTTTTTCCTTCAAAACTCTAATGGTCCCCCTCAAAACTCAATTTTGTTTAAAATAAATAATATAGATTATTAATATAAATATAAATGAAACTTTATTGTTGAGTATTTATACTATGTAATGGGTGAAGTATTTTAACCTCACTTAGTATAGATAGTTTCCATCTGAAGAAATCAGAGTGAATCAAGTCTTGAACTACATTCCTTTGACCCAGACTTTAACTACCACATACATAATATAGAAGGATCTATTGTAGGGTTGCATATTATTGGCCGTGCATAAGTATCTTATAGTTCCTAAGAGCACCTAGGGTTTGCCCATGTCCCCTAGCCACAGCCGTATATAGAAGCTCTCATATAGGTGAGCCTTCTAGGAATGTGTGTAGAGTCACATCTCAAGGAGATTATCTTTTAGGAGCTCATTCAAAGCTATTCTCTTTCTTAACATTTACACAGGAGCATTGATCTCTATAGAGATGGGGTGGAGTAGAGACTCCTATATATATAAACACATATGCTCGACCAACCAATCAGCTTATTATTATCATATTGAACCTCCTTCAAGGGGTCTTCTATTATAGAGGTTGGATTTCCACTGCTAAAAGGCCCATTATAGGCTAAGTCCTATCCTCTCGATGACTCTAGGACCTTAGTCCTATTATGATCTTTAGTAAGGCAATCTGCAAGATTATTATTAGTTTTATATAAATAAAATAATACTATGGGTTTTTATTTCTTATAGACTTTTGTCTTACTTTTATATATCTACTTATCTTTGAATATATAAATTTCTTTTACAAAAATCTATTGTAGCTCTAGAATTATAATGGATTGAAATAGGAGGAATAGGAGATGAAATTAAGAAATTTTTATAAAAGATCTTTAAGTCATTCGACTTCAAAATAGAAAGAATCAAAAGCTATGAGTTCAGATTCTATTATACTTCTGGAAAGTTTGCTTGGTAGATTTTTAAGAAACAGCACTACTACCAAGTAGAAATACATAGCCAAAGATGCATTTAATATCAGATGAACCATAAATTCAATTAGCATCACTATATCCCTCCAATACAGCTGGATACCCAATAAATCTAGGACAATATGGAATAGTACTTTTAAGATACCTAAATATTCTTTTAAGAACAATCCAATGAATCCTATTAGGATTACTAGTATATCAACTAAATTTTGAAACAACATGAGCAATGTCAGGTCTAATACAATTGGAGAGATACATAAGAGAGCCAATAATTTGAGCATATCTTTCTTGATTCATAGGTTTATTCGAGTTTTTAAAGAGTTGTGTAGAAGGATCAAAAGGAGTAAAAATAGAAGAAGAATCAGAATAACTAAATTTATCAATCAATAATTAGGTATAATGAGATTAAGATAGAGATATAAAATCAGAGGATTGATTGATCTTCATATCAAGGATTAGATTAGCTTCACCTAGATCTTTTATATCAAAGTAATGGAAAAAAATTTTTTTGACATCATTTATTAAATCAAGATCAGAAGATAGAATCAAAATATCATCAACATAAAGATAAAGAAAGACATATCGATCATCAAATCTTTTATAATAGAGATGTTGGAGATCTGATACTAATTATTATGGCAGAAAGAAGAAGAAATAAAAGAGAATACAATCAAATATGTGGATTAGACCAATGTCTACCTCCATAGGGCACGTAAGACTTCACTATGAGAAAGAAAATAAGTACAAGAGGAGATCACATTCTCTTAACTCTCATATACAAATCTCTCTCAACAAGAAGCACTCAACCTCACAAAAGCTCTCACAAAATTTTTAAAAAATCCTCTCACAGGCCTGCCAAGCTAGGATCCTCGATGCCCCCTAGATGCTTCTTGTAATGCTTTCAGCTGCTACATCATGCCACAGCCTCTACCTCTACACTCACGACCACTCCCACAGCTGTTTCGAGACACTCTTAGCTGGTCTACCTGCTACTCATATCAAGCCGCTCTTCAACCGTTCTCTGCCACTGTTGTTGATGCCCTGGAGGCTCTAAGCCGCTCATGGTCTCTCTCTAACCCTCGCTGAGATGCACTGAGATGCACTGAGATGCGCACATCTCCACAATCGTCAGCCCTCTTTATAGGTTCAAAATCCTCACCAGATAGAAGAAACGGTCCTGATCAAAGTTCACGACCATTCCTGACTGTCATATCCCTTCCGCACGCTGTCCTGACCATCCAATCGTGCTCCTACCCACCTACTCATGCTTGATCCCACCCGCTCACCATCAAAACCATTGGATCGCTCCCCACGAGCTTCCTAGCCATTGGATCGTGCAAAAGCTCCCATGAGCCACGATTTTCCCTTATAGACCACGATGGTCCACGCACAAGGTGTGGACCATGACTTCCTTCCTGCGGTCTACCATGGACCGCATTACACCGCACGTGTCTGCGTGCATTCTGGGCCACACACCCACCTAAGCCGTGCATGCCTACACGCCAGAGCTAGGCCAATGAGTGCCTGGGTTGTGCATCCCGCACGTGGGCCATGCATACCACGGGCCTGTGTGCACCTATGGGCCCCACCGTCCTGTGGGCCTGTGCGCGCCTGTGGGCTCTGCCCTCCTGTGGGTCTGTGTGCGCTGCATTTTCGAGCCTATTTTCAGGCTCCTTGCATCGTGCGTTACGTGTTGGACTTCTCCACATCTGATCTTCATTGCTGTGGGTCAAATTTGAGATGCCAAATTTCAATAATCTTCATCTCAACTCGATATTCGACCTCCACTTGACTTTGAGAACTTTTGAATCTTTTCATCCCCATGCCCTGGGGCAAATGCTTGCTACTCATGAATGGACAAACATAGGAGTCGAGCCAAGCCGCTCGATCCCATTTCTATCCTGCATGACCTGTGATTTGCTCAAAATAGCCTCCTAACGACGTCGCATATCATCCTTCTGAGTCTCCCATCTCATGTCCGATCCATCTCTATCTAGAGTTTCACCTCGCACTGGGCTTCCACTGGCATCTTCCATGATAGACAGGTTCTTCTTACACAAGGGAGCATCAATCAACCCTTCGGGTTGATCTCCACCTTGATTGCGCAGGGTTGATCTTCACCTTGATTGCACCTGACTTCTCCATCTTCTTCAGTCTTGATCAATGCTGCCGAGACAACCTGGCTCTGATACCAAATTATTGATTAACACCGTCGCAAGATGGACAACCGCACACTTTGATACCACCTGTCTCTGATATCAATCGCACACTCAGATACCAACCTAGCTCTAATACCAATTGTGCACTTTGGTACCAATCTGGCTCTGATACCAATTGCACACTCTGGTACCAACCTGGCTCTAATATCAATCACATACTCTGGACCAAACTGACTCTGATACCAATTATTGGAGATCTGACATCAATTGTTGCAGCAGAAAGAAAGAAGAAATAAAAATGAACACAATCAAATACATGGATTAGACCAAGATCTACCTCCATGAGGCACACAAGACTTCACCATGAGAAAAAAATAAGTACAGAAGAAGATCATACCCTCTTAGCTCTCATACATAAACCTCTCTTAACATCATGCCGCTGCCTCTAGGCCTATCGAGCCACGATCCTCAACGCCTCTAGATGCTTCCTGTGATGCTCTCAACCACTACATCATGCCGCTGCCTCTACCCCTACACTCACAGTCACTCCCACGACCATCTCAGGACATTCTTGGCTGGTCTGTCTGCTGCTCATGCCAAGCCGCTCCTCAATCATTCTCTATCGCTGCTGTTAATGCTCTGGGTGCTCTCAACCGCTCACGATCTATCTCAGATCCTCATAGAGATGCGCTGAGACGCGCACATCTCCACAGTCATCAGCCCTCTTTATAAGACCAAAATCCTCTTCAGATAGAAGAAACAGTCCTAATCAAAGTCCACAACCGTTCCTGACCATCCCTTCCGCATGCTATCCTGACCGTCTGATCGTGCTCCTGCCCACCTAATCATGCCTGATCATGTCTGCTCGCTTCTAGAACGATTAGATCGCTCCCCGCGAGGTTCCTGATCGTTGGATTATGCAAAAGCTTCCGTGAGCCATGATTTTCCCTTGTAGACCACAACGATCCATGTGCAAGGCATGGACCGTGACTTCCTTCCCGTGGTCCACCATAGACCATGTTACACCGCACGTGTCTACATGCATTCTGGGCCACACATCCGCCTGGGCCATGCACGCTTGCATGCTCGTGTTCGGCTAGGTGAGCTTGGGCCGCGCATCCCACACGCGCCTGCACTGTACATCCCACATGCGCCTGCGGCGCACATCCCACACATGGGCTGCATGTCCCATAGGCCTGCGTGCACCTGTGAGCCTGCGCGTGCTGCGTCTCCAACCTATTTTTGGGCTTCTTGCATCGTCTGTTGTATACTAGACTTCTCCACATCTGATCTTCACTGCTGTGGATCAAATTCGAGCTGCCAAATCTCAACAAGAGATAGTTATTAGATTCATTAATTTGAAAGCCATAAGAAAGAATAATACTATCGAACTTCTTGTGCCATTGTTTAGGTACTTGCTTTAATCCCTATAAGAACCTAATAAGCTTACACACTTTATATTCTTGATCAGGCACTATAAAGCCCTCAGATTGAGTTATATAGATTTCTTCATCAAGATCTCCATAAAGAAAGTCAGTCTTCACATCCATTTGATGCACAAAAAGATTATGGATGGAAGGAAGAGCAAGAAGGATACGAATAGTGATAATACTAGTAACAGGCATATAAGTATCAATGAAATCAATACTAGTTTTTTGCCAAACCCTTGGATTAGAAGCCATGCCTTATACTTTTTCACTGATCTGTCAATCCTAAATTTCTTTTTAAAGATCCATTTATGACCTAAAGGTTTAATTTCAGGAGGTAAATCAGTGAGAATTTAAGTATTGGTTTCAATAATAGATTCAATCTCACTATTAATTGCCTCCTTCCAGAATAGAGCATCAGGAGATCTCAAAGCTTCCTGATACGAGGTAGGTGTATCCTCAACTAAAAAGGTAAAAAACCTTCACCTAGGTTCTTTCAATCCTAACCTTTGCTCCTTGGCTCAGAAGGAAAGTAAGATCATTAGGGATTGGAGGATTAGAGATTGATGATGAACTAGATAAGGAATAGGAGTTATAATCAAGTGCAGATCTAGGAATTTGAGTCTTGAAAGGAAATACATTTTCAAAGAAAGTTGTGTCTCTAGATTCGATTATGGTTTTAACGGATATATCAATAAAATCAGAATGAATAATAAAAAAAGATAGATATTACTATCAAGGAATAACCAACAAAGATAAAATCAACAGTTTTAGGATCAATTTTATTTTCTTAGATTCAAGAATAATAATCTTAGCTAAGCACCCCTAGATCCGAAAGTAACTCAACATTGGTGCATGTCCCTTCTAATACTCATAGGGAGTCTTTTCTTTATCCTTTGATGAAATTCTATTAAAGAACAAAATTAAAAGTCAAAAGAGCTTCTCCCCACAAGTTTTTTGGATCAACACCAAAACTAATGATCATGGCATTAATCATATCCAAAAGAGTTCTATTCTTCCATTCAGCAATACCATTAAATGAGGAGAGTAAGTAGCAGTAACTTCATAAATTATACCATATTCTTTACAGAATATAGCAAATTCATTTGAAGTGTACTCTCCTCCATGATCAGACTTTAGGATTTTGATCTTCTTTTCAGTTTGGTTTTTAGCCTCAGCTTTGAAAATCTTAACTTATTGAAGACTTCATCCTTGATCTTCAGGAGATAGGATATTTGGAGAAGTTATCTATAAAAGTTACAAAATAACGACTACCTCCATGAGTTGGATGTCTACAAGAATCATAAACTATTGATCCCATGATTGATTTTGATGATTATCAAATTTTGAATAATTATGAATCTAATCATGTGTTTCAAGAATGAATGTAAGAGTTTTCAGGTGCTTAAATTGAAGAATTTATCCATAAAAAAGATCCTCTCAAGTTGGCAAGCCAAAGTACTTCAAAAAATATATTTTCTCATATTTGGCCAAGAGGAGTCGACTCCTGATGAAGAAGAGTCGACTCTGGCACATTGAAAGAAACTGATACGGAGTCGAGCCGACTCGAGAAAATTTGAGATGACTCCATTCGCATGATAGAAAGTAATTTTTGCATATCTGAGATCGAGTCAACTCGAAATTAAATTGAGCCGACTCCAAAGAAATCAAATCAACTCGTAACACGAGATAAGGTATAATGGCTAGTTTTTCTATACTTCTTCAATGGCTAGTTTTTGAATCTAATGGCTATTCAAAAATTTTAATAGTTAAAACTTTTCTCCAGCCACTTCCAAGCTTATAAAAGGCTAGAGATTCAATTAGAAAGAAGCTAAGTAGATTAAAAAGAAAAATCATCAAAACAAATGAGGATTATTGAATATCATTGAAAAAGAAGAAAAGAGGAGGATTGAATGCATAAAATTGAGAGCTTTCAAAGAGAAATCTTCACCACCATCAGCTACATCTTCTTAAGCATCAATTGAAGAGAAGTTAAGCTTCAAAAGAGTAATTCCACAGTCACTTCTTTGAGTTTTAAAAAATTATATTTTAAATTTATTTATGTTGAAATTCATATTTTATAATTTCTTTTCTTTACAAGTTTCTTTAAGAGAAAGAAACTTAGGGATTAGGCCCATCTAAGCTCAGAATTAGATATTGTAGATTTTAATTGATAAGTCTAAAAAATCAACTGGATTGATAGTGAATCTAAAAAATTATCGATGTCAGATTTTGATTGATGAGCCCATAAAATCAACTGGATTGATAGTGAGCCCATAAAACTATTGGTGTAAGGTTGTAGTTGATGATCCCAAAAAGCTACTAGATTTGTTTGTGAGTCCGAAAAAATAACACACTACAATCAAAAGAATTATAGTAGAATTTTTAATGGAAGCTTGGGAAGTGGACGTAGGTGCGGATTGTACCGAACCACTATAAAATTTTATGTGTTTGTATTGTGCCTCTTGTTCTATTACTTTACTTGTCTTACATGCTTTTAATTTCAGCTTAGCATAGTTAATTTTTGCATAGTCATTTATATATCTTGATTCCGCTGCTACTCATATTGCATACATCACCACCACACCTTTTAGATTAAAATTGAAGCATATACTTGTTTAGATTTTATGTTGATTCTAAGATTGATTTTGATGATTCCAAAATATTAAGTATAAATGATACTAATCATGTATTTCAAGAATGTATGAAGGTCTTTTCAGGTGACCAAATTGAAGAAATAATTCATGAAAAAGATCTTCTCAAGTTACCAAGCCAAAGCACTTCAAAGAACATATTTTCTCATGTTTGGTATGCAGACGAGTTGACTCATTTTTGAGATAAGCCGACTCTATTCACTGGACAAAAAGTACTTTCTACAGGTCTGAGACTGAGCCGACTTGAAATAAAATTGAGTCAAATCAAAATGAAATCGAGTCGTCTCATGAGAAAAATGAGTCAACTCGTGACACGGGACAAGCTATAATGGCTAGTTCCTACATGTCTCCAACGACTATTTTTCACTCCAACGACTAGTTCAAGACTTCCAATAGCTAGAACTTCTTCTCCAACCATCTTCAAATTTATTTAAGGCTAGAGAAATATTTGAGAAGCAAGAAAAAGGAAGTTTAAAGAGAAATCTTTTTGGATTAGAGTGAGCCACATTGCACATCAAAGAAAGAAAAAGAGAGGGATTAAGCATTGATTTCAGGGGGTATTCAAGAGCTATCATCTACAACATCTCAAGTATCCTCTCAAGCTTCAAAGAAGAGAAAACAAAGCTGCAAAAAATCAATCATTCAACTCCTTCTTTGTGCTTTAAAAGAGTTTATTTTCTATTTTTCTTTGTACTGAAATTTCTATCTCGTATTTTGATTTCTTCATAAATTTCTTTAGGGAAGAGAAACTTGGGGTTAAAACCCGTCCAAGCCCAAAATTAGATATTGTAGGCTTTGGTTGGTGAATTCGTAAAACCAACTGGATTGATAATGAGTCTGAAAAACTATCGGTGTGATGTTGTGGTTGGTGATCCTGAAAAATCAACTGAATTTATTTGTGAGTTCGAAAAAATAAATACACTATAATCAGAGGGATTATAGTAGAATTCTCAGGAAGAGCTTGAGGAGTAGATGTAAGTGTGGGTTGCATCAAACCACTATAAATCTTTGTGTGTTTGTGTTGTGCTTTTGCTTCTTATTTTACTTATTTTATTACTTATTTAGCTTAGTTTAATTTTTTGCATAACATATTGTATATCTTCATTCTATTGCTACTTGATTTATATTCATCACAACCACTTGAATTGATTTAACTAGAAGTGCATATTTGTTTTAGAGCTTAATTTGATTAAATTTTAAAAGAACTCCATTCACCCTTCCTCCTAGATTGCTACCTCTGGGTAACAAGTAGAATTAGAGTAGGTGCTTTAATATTGTTTGTTGACCTAGCGGTCTAGAGCAAAAGATCATGGCAATCTAATTTGAGCCCTTGCTTGTTGAAGGCTATTCTATAGATTGACCATCATTTTTTAATGGCTCTAATTATATCTATCGAAAAGCTAGAATGAAGATTTTCATACAAGCACATGATTATAGTTTATAAAAATTATAGTCAATGGTTCACACACATCTAATATATTGATTAATGATAAAGAAGTGATCCATTTGAATGCTAGAGCTATGAATATGCTCTATTACTCTTTAGATATAAATAATTTAACATAATTTCTTCTTGCATTTTAATAAAATAAATTTGAAAAAAATTGAAAATGACTTATGAGGAGCAAGTCAAAAAAAAATTAAGCTCCCAAGAAAATAAAGAAGCTCTCCCCAATATATGCCTCATGGCTCCTGAGGATAAAAAGAAGAAAAA
>KE505140.1:398074-417162 GCA_000441515.1 Elaeis oleifera
AATTTGAGAAAGATCAAATATTTAACTTATTTTGAATCAAAAGATAATGTTTTAAAGGAGAAATGATTTGATTTTTGAATTTTATCTCTCATTTTGCTACATTCTTACATCTTATTGATTTTGATAATTTTTTTGATCTTTCCTATGATTTTTTGATGTTGTCAAAAATGAGGAGAGAAATGCTAAGTATATGCTTAAAGGATTAATGCTTAAGAAACTCAATGAATTAATGCTTAAGATGCTCATATGTTTTATGCTCGAAACATTTTAGATCATGTGAATTATGAAAATATTTAAAATTTAAGCTAAATTTAAGCATTCATAAAGTGTATGTTCATATGTAGTTATTTTATCACTTCATGATTTATACTAGCCATTTAGTTGAAACATATATTTTTATTTTGCGCATATACTCAAAATTTTGCCATCGTTAAAAAGGAGAGATTGCTGATCTCATGATTGATTTTGATGATTATCAAATTTTGAGTAATTATGAATTTAATCATGTATTTCAAGAATGAATGTAGGAGTTTTCAGATACTTAAATTGAAGAATTTATCTATGAAAAGATCCTCTCAAATTGACAAGCCAAAGTACTTTAAAGAACATATTTTTCATGCATGGCCAAGAGGAGTCAACTTCTGGTGAAGAAGAGTCAACTCTGGTACATTGAAGAAAACTGACATGGAGTCGAGCCGACTTAAGAAAAATCTGAACTGACTCTATTTGCAGAATAGAAAGTAATTTCTGCATATCTGAGATCGAGCCGATTCAAAATAAATTGAGTTGACTCGAAATAAAATCGAGCTGACTCTAAAAAAAATCAAGTCGACTCATGACATGGGATAGACTACAATGGGTAGTTTTCTGTACTTCTCCAATAGCTAGCTTTTAGATCTAATGACTATTCTAAAGGCTCCAACGTCAAAATTTCTTCTCCAGCCACTTCCAAGCTTATAAAAGGCTAGAGATTCAATTGGGAAGAAAGCCAAGTGGATTAAAAATAGAAAATCATCAAAGCAAGTGAGAGTTATTGAGTATCATTGAAAAAAAGAAAGAGAAGGATTGAGTGCACAGAATTGAGAGCTTTCAAAGAAAAATCTTCACCACCATTAGCTACATCCTCTCAAGCATCAATTAAAGAGAAGTCAATCTTCAAAAGAGCAATTCCATACCACTTCTCTGAGTTTTAAAGAGTTTATTTTTCTAGTTTATTTATGCTAAAATTCATATTCTTGTATATGGTTTCTTTATAATTTTTTTGAAGAAAAAAACTTGAGGATTAGATCCGTCCAAGCCCGAAATTAGATATTGTAGGTTTTGATTAGTAAGCTCAAAAAATCAACTAGATTGATAGTAAATCCAAAAAATTATTGATATAAGATTTTGGTTGGTGAGCCCGTAAAACTAACGAAATTGATAGTGAGTCCGAAAAACTATCGATGTAAGGTTGTGGTTGGTAATCTTGAAAATTAACTGAGTTTGTTTATGAGCCTGAAAAATAAACACACTGTAATCAGAAGGATTATAGTAAAATTTTTAAAGAGAGCTTAGGGAGTGAACGTAGGTGTGGGTTGCACCGAACCATCATAAAATTTTGTATGTTTGTATTGTGCCTCTTATTCTATTACTTTACTTATCTTGCATGCTTTTAATTTTAGCTTAGCATGATTTAATTCTTGCATAATCATTTATATATTTTGATTTCACTGCTGCTCATATTGTATACATTATCACCATACCTTTTAGATTAAAATTAAAGCATATACTTGTTTAGATTTTAGATTTAGTTAAAATTTTTAATCAACCCAATCCCTCCCCCCCTAGGTTGCTACCTTTCTGGGCAACATAAACATCACTATAAATTAGTTCAAGAAGTTAAGTATCTCGATGGGGAATGGATTTGAAAGGTTTCCTAGTTTATTTAGATTAAGCACACATTTCACACTTAGATTTATGATCAAACTTAAATTTAGAAATAAGATTAAGATTGAACATTTTTTGAATGGATTTAAAATTCATATGACCTAGTTTACTATGCCAAACATCACAAGATTCAAAATTCAACACAATTGATTTAGAAGGATCAAAAGAATTTCTATTGATTGAAAGAAAAATTATATTAAGTTTGAACAATCCTTCAAACATAAATCCTTTACCAATAAACACATCACCTTTAGAAATTACAATTTTATTAGACTATAATACAATCTTGTATCCTAATTGTACTAATAAGGATCTGGTGATGAGATTTCTTCTGATGTCAAAAATATGTTGCATGTCTCGAAGGATAATATTCTTTCCAGAGATAAACCTTAGGTTGATATTACCACTACCCAAAATGTTGCCAGCTATTCCATTTACCATGATTACACTTCCTCCACTTAAGTCTTGATAAGAAAAAAAGAATATTCTATCAATGCAAACATGGATATTGGCACCAGAGTCTAACCACTAATAAGTAGTTTTATAGGTAAGTTAACTAATGGAGTAAAGGATACTGACCTAAAGGTGGATGGTTCACCTTCTACAATATTGACCATAGGTTAGGATTGAGGTTGGTTCTTCTTTTTTTTATCACAACTTTTTTTTTCGATAAAAATATTAATGTGCAAGATAGTTGTCTCGGCCACAAATGAAACAGAACCTCCTATCAACAGATTTCTTGATTCCTATAACTTGAGAATTGGGCTTAGGCTTGTTTTAGAATCTAACCCTTTTCCTTATCCTTAGTTTTGAAGTTCTTAGTTTTAAATGTCTGGTTCAAGCCATAATGATTCTGACCGTTAGGGTTTTGTTCTAGATTTTGAGATTCGGTTACATTTACTTTGGCTTTCATTTGATTTTTCTTCAATTCTCTAATCTAGTATTGTTCTTCTATTCTAATGGCTTGAATCACTGATCTAAGAGTAAAGTTACCTTAAGCTCTCCTAAGATCATGTTCAAAATTAGTCCATGATGATGGGAGCTGGTCAATTAAACAAGAGACTTGATAGTTCTCATCTAATGTCAAGCCCCTCTATAAATCTCTTAGACCAAATTTGGAAATGATGATTTGGTCATTAATATGGACATTATCTACCATCTTAAAGTTGCTAAAGTTACTAATAGTGAATCTCATGGCCCTCTCATTATCTCTACTATAGGTATCTTCTATGACAATCCAAAGTTTCTTAGTAGTTTTATATTTTCTATAAGTTTCATATAAGTCATCAGATAGATAACTTAGAATTCTAAACCTACAATAGAATTCAATTTTTCAAATCATTTATCAGTTTTAGGAGTGTCTAAAGAATCAGATGATTTAGAAGAGGATCTTGATCTAGATAAGGATGAGGAAACATCATAAGATGATCTTTTTCCAATGGCAGTTATGAGGCCTCATGTGATTAACCAAGCCTCAAGCTATTCTTGCCACATTAGGAATCCACGATCATTGAACTTTTAGGTTTAAGGGTCAAGACTTCCTTAGCACCCATGAGGTACAATGTAGGTTACAAGAAATTTGATTTAGGAGGATTTAAATAGAGTTGCAAATAGAGCTTACAGAATATAAAGACTCTTAGAGTTCACAGAATATTAGGACTCTTAGAGTTCATAGAAAACCTGCAAGTAGATGCTGGTAATCAACCTTTAGAATAATAAATGAACAATTGCTATTTTCGTAATTTAATATTTCAAATGAATTAAAATACTAAAAATGGAACTGCAAATAGAAGTTAAATCTATTAGGACTCTTTACTTTCAAACCAAAATCATGAAAATATGATATAAACTTTTGATTTTAGAAAGCAAGTCAATTTAAAAACTACAATCTAGTATCTGACTTGTGAAATCGAAATGTAGAGAATATAAAATTTTGTCTTAGAATATTATAAAGAATCCTTC
Organism: Elaeis oleifera; assembly: GCA_000441515.1. NCBI lineage: Eukaryota > Viridiplantae > Streptophyta > Magnoliopsida > Arecales > Arecaceae > Elaeis > Elaeis oleifera. Next base: position 401,963 of record KE505140.1, read on the forward strand.
TGCAAAGAGAGTTTTATCAAATCAAAGACTGTTTTAAGCAAAAATTTTGATGACCTTCAGACTTATCTATACTACATGATAAGGATAAGTATAAGAAATTTGACTTACCATGAGCCTGATTGGATTGGTTCATTTAATTACGATGTAGATGAAGAAAAAACCTGGAAGCATGTGATTACTATCCTAAGATAAATTTTCAACCTTCGTTTCGGTATTTATTGAGAATTCTATCCCAAGATACGATCGATATATCCTCTCTTGGAGCACGCTTGTAGAGCAAATTGATAGATCTTCCAAAACTCAGCAAAAAAATAAAAAATAAACAGAAATGGAATTGTTTAAACACTAAATAAATGAAATAGGAGAGAGAAGAGTTGAGAAAAAAATATACTATTTTCATTGTCGCATGCCATCCAAATTTGTAGTCTTATATAAACTATAAGAAGATGCGAACATTGGGATGCTTTAACCGTTGACCATGATGAGAAGTGATTGGTCAAAGAGAGAGACCTCCATCTGAAAATACGATCGTTTGATCAAATGGGTCAATTGACCATTATGGTAGCAAAGATTTAAAAATATGATGATAAAATATAAAATAAATAGCCGTGCTATCATCCACGCGTGTGAGCCAAGCAAGGCGGTGGGCATGTGTGGTGTAAAATCTACTTCCCTCAACCCAAATAAAGATGGGCAAAGAAGATGATATATAAGAATCAAAAAAAAATTATTCTTTTCAATATGCGACTAAATCTAAGGCAAAGAGATTTGAGATTTCACTCCAAAATGCTAACAATTGCTCAAGTGGTGCTTTTTCTGGGATGCCAGCTTGGTTCCCTAGGTACACCCATCGTCCTAGTGGGGTATTGTTTGGATCAAAGAAGATGCATCGTGACGAGGGAAGGGGATGGCAATGGCAGCCGGCACTACGCCGGTATACTTGGGTTGACAGGATAGGGAGGTTGGATGGTGGGAGGAGATGGGAGTAGGATGGGAAGAGAGGTTGATAGCGGAAGGAGGCTGGTTGTGTATTGAGTTGACGCACCACCGATTTTAGACTCCCTCTCGATCATTCATGCCCTGGCATTTAATCAAAGTCCGACCTCCATCGTGACTCGAACCTGGGTCACTTGGATGGAAATAATGGCCCGTTCCACTAGCTTGCCACCTCGATGGCTGTGGCTTATTTGTTAAGATGGTTGGTTAAGCCATCTAAAAATTTGGGTTCAAAACTTTATGTGCGAGGGGCAAATTCTAAATTTATTCATCCTAAATTCAGATAAATTTTTAATTTCTTTCCAAATCATATTATTATAGGGCTGGAAACAAGCCGGACTGGATCAGACCACATCCGTACTCAAGCCCAGTCCAAAAAATAATTTATTCATCCTAAATTTAGATAAATTTTTAGTTTCTTCCCAAATCATATTATTATAGGGCTGAAAATGGACCGGACTGGATCAGACCACATCCATACCCGAGCCCAATTCGAAATATTTTTTCGGATTGGGCTGAGGCCTAAAAATATTTGAAACTTAAGATCAGAACTCGACCCAAGCCCAAGCCCAAGCTTGACCCCAGCCAATCAAGCCAGCCCAAGCCCGAGCCTAAGATCCTACCCAAACCCCCTCTCTCTCCCTCCGTTTCTCTCTCCTTCTCCTCTCTCTCTCAAACTTCGATATGACTTCACCGCCTCCCATCTCATATGATCCTTCCTGATCGCCGACCCTCTCCTCCCCTTCTCTGTCTCATCCGTCATGGTGTGGCTACATAGATCGGGACTGCCGTTGAAGCAGCGAGAAGGAGGACAGTCACAAAGACATAAGACATGGTAGTACCGTGGTCATCGGTGAGGTCGTAGGCAAGAAAGTCCCGAATTATTCCATTTTCGATGGTGGATCCGACTGCCACCGAAGCACTATCGGAGCCGACGGGGGAACCAAATGAGTGCTGTGGCATGACGAGGAAGGAGAAGCGAAAGGCAATCTGGGAGCCTGAGGAGGAAGTCAAGATCATAGAGAGGGAGAAGAAGGCAATTGAGGAGCGGGAGAGGAAGGTCATGGAGGAGGAGGCCTGGAGGGAGAAGCTTTCAAAGAGTCACAAGAAAAGGGGCTCTTGATCGGGCTAGACAGGGCAAATCGGAGAGCATATGCACGGTGGATAGCGCGCAATTGGGAATTGGTGAAATACAAGGGGTAACGTGGCATGTTATTCACTATGGGATTTGGCGCAGTCCAATTGCATCTAGTGCATGCAATATTTAGATGGACTTCAGACTTTTGATCGGGCTGGACTTCAGGCTCGAGCTCAGATTGGGTCAAAGATATACCCAAGCCCGGCCCGAAAGACAAATGAGCCCTATTATTAGATCCAAGTCCGGTCACTATTTCAGGCCTAGTCCGAAGTCCAATTCGAAGTCGGGCCAGTCCGAGCCCAATTCTAGCCCTAATCATATAGGGTTCTACGAAACGAGTTAGGGATAGCAATGGATGGGTATAAGTTGGATCAGCCAATATTCGTATCCATCCTATAACTAAAACATATTTATATTCGCCTCGGGTTGGATCAAATCAGGTTGCTCAGATAAGAGGGGTCAAGTCAAATCGAATTGGGCCAGGTAAAGAATTCATCAAGCGAATATTGTAAATAATTGTAATTTTGAAAAGAGGGATTTAGATTAATATTATAATGGTTGGGTTCCGAAAGGAGCATACCATTATTCGACTTGAACCCGCTTCGAGATTTTATCTAGAACCTATATCCGTCTAGATTTTACTCAGATTAGATAAAATTCATCTTATTCGGATCAGATATCTGATGGGTTGACTATAATCACCATTCCTAAAATAGGTCCTAATATTGGATCTAGATTCGACCTAATAGAAAATTGGATCGAGTTGGATTGGATCGATGCCACAATCAAAATGTTATAAAATTTATAATATATATATATAATTGGATTCGAATAGCAGTATCTAAAAGGCAAATTTCAAATACGTCCCAAATCAAAACAAGTTTTAATTCAAACTCTAAAGATACACAAAGATATGTTAGCTTTTCTTGATATAAATTTTTTATAATTATAATAATTAATATAATATCTTGATAATGATAATTTTATTATTTTGGTAAAAGAAGTAGAGAGAGGAGGGATAGAAGAAGAATGGAGGGGAGGAAACCTAATTTACCATCCAAATATATGATAGGATTAGTTTACATAGATTTTCTTTTAATAAATTTTATATATAATTCTATAGGATCAAATTCTGTCCTATCACGATCTTTATTCTAAGTTTATAAATCCTAAATATCTAAACAAGTCCGAAGTGCTTTTTATCAAAGACTCTACATGTGACAAAGTTTTATATAACCTATTTCCATCTAGAAATTTTGTCCAAATCTTAAACCGGATCAAAATGCGTTCCTAAATCTAGACAATGGCTGTTATAAAGACTCACACCAAATGATATCTCTTTGGATAGTGTCTATGAAACATTCTCCGTTTAGGTCTAACAATGGTCAAACAGGGTTAAGTCTGGGCTGAATATAAACCGGCTCCTTTTGTAATTGTTGAGCCCTTATGTAAACATCCAGAGAATTTTGGCTGTTAAATAAAAGATTAATCCCTATAGGCTATATCACAAGCCCTGAAAGAAATATATTTTGATCCACACCTTCAGGCTACAAACCATCCTGGTGATTTACCACCAATCATGACCAAAGTCCTTCGCATGCGTCCAAGCAGAAGAGTTTAGCAAACTGATCTTCGTGGCAAAACCTTGGGGATAATTTTTTTTTTTCTGAATAACAATATCATCAATAAATGGCTAAAATTATTAATATATTATATGATGTTAACAACAATAATTACAATAATAAACACAAAAATTACAATATTCTCAGACACAACAAACAAATCATCCTTTTCCTTGCTCATTTGGATGATTTTATAATCAAATTTTGAAAAGAAATTTGAATGAACTACAAAAACGTGAACCCGACAACGTTGACCACAAAATGCGATACCTCAAATCCAAGACATCCACTATCCACCGATAAATCAAGGGTAAGAAAACCAGGCATTGATGAACCAAACAGAATTCCTACTGCCTGAAGCCGGATACAGTTGCAGCTGGCAGCATCTCACACTTATTACCAACAAATGTCACCAGCATCGAGCTGCCAGTAGAGTCGCCAGGATGCAACAATGTGAAATCTATGAGGTTTTCTTCCTTCTCTTCTTGTCCAGAAAACAAGTTAGTCTACAAAAGGAACTTCGTTCTGTCATCTCTCCTCATAACACCATACACAGCTTGGACCTGAAAAGACAAATTGAGGCAAGTTCAATACACCATGTATCCTGGTAAGGAAATGTCAGCGAATAAGCCTTATCCTCTGTACCAAAGAAATAAGCCTTATCTCAATGGATTATGCTGCTTTGCCAAAAAAATAAGCATTCAAGCAATGGAGTATGTTTATAAGACAGAAAGGAACCTCTTCAACAGAAGAAACTCTAATAGGTCCGATGTTTACAGAAACATACTTGCCCCTGGAAGATAGTCTCTGAGTTACTTGTTCCTGTTCAACATCCAGCACATAAGCCTCTTTTGATGATTCAATCAAACGTAACTAAAATGCATCACAAGCTACTATGCTAGTTGGGATTTATTAAGTTAAACTGTTTCAACCTGTAATGATCAACCTATGTAGCCCAAACCAAGTGGTGGGAGTTTCCAATTTCTCATAAATTGAAAAATAATTAAAAATAAAGCAACATCTAGAGCTTACTAATAACACAGAAAATATCTCACAACTACTGGAATTCACATATTTTATTTATGATGGACACAGCCAAGCATCTTTCAGTTTTCCTTTAAAATTCCCTGGCTATTACCTGATAGATTGATGTTCCCCATTTTTCACGTCACAAAGATATTTGCAACATAAACAGCATAAGTACATGTTTATCCTTTTTTTATAAAAAAAAAATCTGAGCTTTAAAACTTTCAAAACATGGATAAACAGAACATAGATTTTGTCTCGAAGTAATGGAGTTTTATGCCTAAAATTAGCCCCCATCACCAGCCATAAATTTTTGGTGCTTTATCATGCAGATTGACAGCTTATATGCCAAGTGTCAAAAATTTGTTCTGAAGTGTCTTGATAATACTAGGTTAGCATCCCACCTTCGACCTTTCTTGTTAGGTATCATATAGAATTTTAACAAAAAGTGTCAATGACTAGTCAACATGGTCAGCGATACACTTGTTTGCATGCATGTGTATTATATGGATTTCTGTTACGTCAGGTGACTTGTTCTTAATATCTCACATCAGATTGTAAATAACAAGACATAAGCTTCCGATTAAATATATCAGCACCTATAGTTCTTAACATCTTGGAACTGCCAACTGGACTAAAGTTTGGAATCATATTTGAAGAAGTGAATGTTCCAACCATCAAAAACTTAACATGTTAAACAGTAGGATGCTCAGATTTCAAATCCAATCTCTTCAATTACTTGAGCTTCTATGCTTATCAGTTTACAACATCTTCTAGTTGCTTATCATAATGAGTCATGCTTTCCAAAAGACACACTCTCTTATTCAAAAAAATCAGGTACTAAGGCTCTGCATGTAACTTAATTGGAAAGATCAACAGACAGGATCAAAGAACTTAGCGCATCACCAAACATATGGTCATACAGTTGTTTGCAATAAGTATATTAATAAAATTGTAACCATCCGAAAGCCATTAACTATTTTTTCAAGTGCAAAACAAACTATGTTGATGTAAACACAGGAAGACACAGGTTTAAACTTTAAAACTAGAAAAGCAGATACAGTGGGATCATATGGCAAGTTAAAGAATGTGCTTCTTATTGTTTCAACAACCTTGGACATTAGCGAAGGAATATTTGAGGGAAAGATGCTAAGGTAATTTATTGTTTAAATTTACATAAGGGGGATGTCGCTGCTTTGCTAAATGAAATAGAATATACCCGTTAATTTTGCCCATTAATACAGCTACAGCTAAATCTAAATCTTGACAGAGACAACTGAGACTGTTGATCATTCGGATGATCTTAGGAATGTTGATAACCTTGAATCAATATAAGCAATTTGTGACAACTAAACAGCATATGCATTACAAGCAAAATTCAACTAAAGAGTGTTTGAACAGCTGGTTTAACTTGGAAGACTAAGAATTTAAAGCGGCCAAAACCATGAGAGCATAGTTGAATGAGGCTAATCAATGAGAAATCAGAAAACGAGTACATGAGGATGAGCTCCGCATGACTGATCCCCTAGACCCTGAATGTGACTGAGTTAGGGATGTAACTAAACTAGCTGATCAAGCCTAAGTTCAAGCCAAGCAGAATATCTTCCTATTTCTAATGCGTGAATACCCTTAAAACCATGCTGGGTATCAGATTTGAAACTCAAGGTCAACTTTACACAAATATTAACTATGATCCTTAAAAAACCATCATAAGTATATAACTAGTCATGGATCATGAAATGAAAACATATAAAACCATTATATTAATTGGATAAGCCATCATATGTATTGAACTGGGGTTTGCTTCGACTTGGCTTGACATCAATTTTCAGTCGTGAAGCCAAGATCAAGCCTGGCTGATTTACATCTGATTGAAGCTTGAAAAAGCTAAGAGTCAAGCCAAAGCTGCCAAACACTATCCACTCACAGGGAGCTTGAATCAGTTGCATAGACATTATTTTATAGGCTTGAACCACAATGAATATGATGGACTGTCATTCTGTTGGCAGATATAAAAGTAATTCGAACCTTAATTGTATAAATACTTTAAAAAGCATAGATCAGCTCTCCTATGATGATGATCATCTTTAAGTGGACCATGATTTTGGCTTTACCATCAAACACACGTTTATCAAACTACCCTAAGGAAAATGATGAAGCATCTAACATGATTTCAGTATGACTCCCGTAAGAAAAATAACAAGTCAAAGAAAACTAAGAAAGATACCACTTGCATAAATGGCAATATGTGATTTTACCATTGCATGGGTGTGGCATAGTGTAAAGTTAAATCATGCCCTGTTTCTTCCAATGAAGCAGTGGTTGCGGCCTAAGGAAAGAAAATGACTTGTTTATAAATAACTCTCATGGCTTAAAAACAAAAGAGCTTTTCTTAGAGGATCACTGTATCATCAATGCACACAACACAGACAATTGACACAAGCAGATAAACCCTAGGTAGGAGCTAAAAGGTGCCTTTACTATAGGAGATTTGCTCCCAGATAACATTGATAAATGGGGTCAAAGGAAATGCTGATGTTTCTTACAATTGGCCACTTATTTAGTGATGAGTTCTTTATTTTGTCTTTGTACTTTATGCTTGTTGCTTGTTTTTTCCTTAAATCTGCCTATGTTTTCTATATAGCCAGTCCCAAGCTGGGATAAAGGAGGTGGATTACGGTAGGTTGACGGCCAATTGAAAATTATACTCACATCCTATGAACATGTATTTGTATATTGAAAATGATTGGGGCTTTGCCTACATGAGACACTGGGTATAGTGAATAGTGAGCAATGGGTAACTAGGGAGCTCCCAGAAGCGGCATGTCACATCCGCCCTCAGATATTGTGAGAACTAGGTAAGATTATCATACCTTAATGGATGGATATGGGTTAAGAACTTAGTCCAAGAAAGCAAGATATGTTTAGTGACTTGTAATATAGGATCATTGACAAGGAATTGATGGAACTAATAGATACAACGGCTAGGAGAAGAGTTAAAATTAGTTTCATACAAGTGATTAAGTGGACAGGAATAAGAAAGGCAAAGGATGCTGGTAAGATAGGTTATAAACGTTGGTATACTGAAAAAAATAGAAATCAAATGAAATAGATCTTGAACATTCTTACTCTATCCCTTTATAGAGAAAAACTTTGAGGAACCCCTTGGGCTTGCTGACTCGATCTCGAGAAACACCCTTTATTCTACTGGATTTTCTTATATTCTTCCCTCTTTCTCCTTCCCTCTCCTTCCTTCTTCCCTCGAAGGTGCTTTTCTTCAGCTCTAGGTGGTGAGAGGAGGCTACATCTGCAATTTTTAGTGGCAATGAGAGGAGGCTACACAATGGTGACAAAAGGACATAATGATAGATCTGGGCAGTGGTTAGTGGACATTATACGATGGTGGCAAGAAGAAGCCACAATGGCAAATCTAAGCAATTAGTGGGAGGAGACTATAGAATAGTAACAAGAAAGGGTTGTTGTAATGATACATACCATCCTATGTTGAATGTCTCATATTGTACCGTACTAGTATCAAACCGAGACTCACTACAAGGTGTGTATGAAGTCTTGATACATCCAAACAACCCTGTATTGGGCATTACCGATACTGTACTAGCATGTTACCAGTATGGGGTCCAATTTGAGAAGGCGAACCTTGGCGACAAGATGTCATAACAGTGAAAAGAGATAGATTAGGGCGATGGTAAGTGGAGCCTGTGGGAAGATAGTAAGAGAAGACTACAATGAAGAATCTAGAAAGCAAAAAGAGGAGGCCATGGAGACAAGGTGCAAGGTAATGGGATGCTGCAGTGTTAACAGTAGAGAGAAGAGGCTAAGGTGAAAAATTGCAAATGAGAGAAAGCTGCTAGATGGCCGTGAGAGAAGGCCGTAACAGTAGTTCTAGGCAGTGATGAGTCAATATTGTGAGAGGAGCTCTGGCAACAAAGTTGGTCTGGGGTGAGTGAAGGCTATGGGACAATAGTGTAAGGTGGCTATGGTGGTAAATCTGGGTGACAACAAAGGATGCCATGAAGGCATGAGTAGAGTTGAAGAACTTAGTCATCAAAGTGGTGGTGCTCAAAAGGCCATGGATGAGTAAAGAATGTTGTCCAGGTCTAGTCCAATGTTGATAGAGGCTATTTCTAATGGTGAGCCAAGGGGTGAAATGTGGATTCTGGCGGGAGTAGGATGTGAGGACAACAATGCACCAAATTGACCTGTCAAATTTGGGACAGCTGATATTGGTCTGAAATTTGAAAGATTTTTTCTTGTTTTGGCTTTGGCTTTATTGGTTGCCCAAATTTAGGCTGATAGGTGTTGTGAACTCAGTTTGTGATTTTATCATTTAGGCAAGGCCATGTAATATTTGGGTTGCATCTTTCCCTGCCTCTTTCCATGTTCTCTTTGTACTCTCCTTTTTCTTTTTCTTTCTTTTCTTATTTATTGTCTTTTCTTCTTTAATTTATCAACAAAAGGTAGGGTGCTTCGCCTTCCATTTATCAGATAAAAATAACAATAATAAGGATGAAGCTGACAAATCACAATAAGAATAAAGTCATGAAACTAGTGATTGTGGGGTGTTAAATCTACAAAGACCTTGAAGGATGTAGGAGTCCTCAATATGGATAAAAAGTTGTGCAAATAATACGGAAAAGCTAAACAACATCTAAGGTTATCCTAGATATGAACTCTTTGTTAATGAAGATTCATAAACAGACCCCATATAGTTGGGACAAGGCTTGATGGCTATGGTTATTTCTTGTATTTCTGTTGATTATTGCAGTAGATCATTTACTTTCCAACACATAATAATAAGTGCAAAATTGAAGCTGATAGATCACTATAATGATAATATCATGAAATTAGTAATTTTGGTGTTAAACCTAAAAATCTTGCTTTGTATTTAATCTTCATTTAGAGCTTTTTGTTTTGTGAAATATGAACTAGTAACAACTCTGTAGATATGACTCAGAAAATGTGATTATATCAACTTACTTAGTTACAGATCTTTTTTTAACTAAACTAAATTTCAATAAGCATGATATTTTCACCACCTGTAGGATTGGCTGTTGAAGTACTGATACAACTGCAGCAACCATAGCTTGAACAAAATCAACACCTCCAGTTCCAATTGCTGTAAACCCTCTAAACATTGGATATGTGTTTACCTGTAGAATTTGCAATAAAACAGATAGTTAAATTCATGAAAAATTCATTCTCAATGGTTATGCAAATTGAACTACTGATTTCTATTGCTGATCTGAAATGTAAATATCTGAATATATATTACTTCACCAGCCAAAAACTTCAACTTGCTAGCAGTAAAAGCATACATTTCGATTGATCAACCATACAGTGAATATTTTCCAGCATTAAATTAACAAGGATAATCAAGTTAGCTGCAATAAAAATATCCTTATGCATAAACAAAACCATATAAAAGAACTAACAAACAAAATACCTTCTGATCTAGAACAAGCCATTCGTTCGCAGCAGCATTAGTCAGAGTACCACCAATAACCAAAATATTTGTGGTTTCTGCAACTCTTCCTTCTGACTTTGATGACTCTGGATCAAATTGAACATAATTTGCAGCATAAACAGCATGCAACCGAGTTAAAATGTTACTCATATTTGAATCATTAATGTATATCAAAAAAAAATGCCAAACGTCAAGTAGTGAAACATCTAATTTTAAAAAAAAAAAAAGACATTTATAACAGCAACAAAAATTCTGTTCTTTATCAACATATTAACACTTTTAGAGAAATTCAACTAATACGCCAAAGCAGATATTTCCGCATTATATGTGTAACTCCTCCTAGGAAGGGCCACAGCAGAGCATATTCAAGATGTGACATGGGTCTGACTCCATGTTGGAAGACACATTATATCACACTACTGCTTGGCACATGATATGCATGTGAGAAAAGGTGTGGATGGCTGTGATTAGCAAGGAAGATGGAATTAAAGGCCAAGGCACTCTAGGATTTCTCCACCTCTTAATATACGACAGGAATGGGGAAACATGAAAGGTCAGTGCACTCTAAGAAAATATGTTTCCATTTTCTCCACTTAACACAACCAGTCTTTTTCCTTCTCTTGGCATGTGGCATCTGAGGAAAGAGGCTTCATTGTCTGGAGCCAGCTGTTAATTGCCAGGCTCCAAACTCTCTCCCACTACTTACAGTAAGATAATTATCACTGCTAAATAAGGATAGAAAGCAAAGAATGCAGGTAATTCAGTTGCCTTGGCTTTACCAGTCATTAGCAGTATTATACCCATATAGTCCATGTGCATCAGATGCCTACCTATTTCACTATCTAGTACACCACATAAGCAGATTGCAAAATCTAAAGCACCAGCACCATAAGCAATTCACAAGTTTAATTAGTAAGTTACAATCACAAAAAGTCTTCTTTAATCTAGTAATCATCTTTAGAGATTGTCATTTTGTACTTCTGCATAACGGTTTGTGGACTTCTTAGTTTTCCTACTCCAAAGGAGATAATGGTGTTCTACCAAAAAAAAGAAAAAAGAGAGTTGCAAGGATATGGGAATATGTGAAACTGACTTCTAGCAAAAGACACATAAAAAATGGTCAATTATTGCTTTCTACTTGATCACATTAATTGAAAAACATCATAAATGCGACCATGGTTGAGGCTGTGTTAGTCAGTTGGTCAACCAACACAATCATGTTACAGCGAATATTTTTGTTGGTAGATATTATAAACTAAGCTTCATCTTCTTGCTTATAGATATTGTTAAGGTTATAATGAAAAAGACCAAAGGATGCAGCTAGGCTTCTATTAAATGGTATTACACATTTTTAAAGGAATTTTAATATAAATTGAAGAGGGTCAGCCTTAGCATAATAGTAAAGTTGCACCACTATGACATGAATGTGAAGGTTTAGAATACTGAAACAACCTCTTTGCACATAGAGATAAGGATGCGTACACCTAACCCTCCCCAGATCTTACAATGGTGGGAGCCTCATGCACTGAGCTACCCTTTTTGATACAAATAGAAAGGCTGGGGATAAGGGGCCCAATTACTCACTATAAAGCATTTAATGTGTCACCGGGCACTATGCATGTCTCTTGTGCAATGTACATGAAGGGTCGAAGGGTGCATTCCTTTCCTCCTATACAAACAATTCAACCTTCACTTCAGTTGAAAGAGGCCACTTATCGACATTTCTTCTATGTCAAGAACTTGGTTCTCAATTGACAGACTTGACTTCAGCATGTGGGGCTCCAAAGTGAACTCCTGTGCGCTTAAGCATGCATCTAATGATGCTTTAATGCCTTCCTACTTACTCTCCCTTATAAATGGGACATTTCAATAATATGTTATTTTAGGAACGAATTAATGATAATTATACACCTAAATATGCACTTCTTGTGCCTTTTCCTAGTACAAACCCACATATTTACAGGCATGTTGCTACCTCAGGAAGTTTCAGACCTATAATGATGATGAATTATATGACTAGCGCTAATATCTGACTTGATATGAAGCCTATGTCCTTGGCAGCAAAATAATGGAACCCTTCAAGAAGCAACAACTTCCTCAATGCCGATTCCTTTATTCATCATCTTTATCAATATTTTTTATCCTTGATGATGCAATCAATACATACAGACATACAGAGATAGACACATGCGCACACTATATGCATGTGTTTGCACAAGCACGCACTCTCTATATATCTATGCATATATGCAAGGTTTGCCATCTCAATACCGGATCCCGTATTGATACCATTCTATTAGTATCGGTATGCGGTTTGGTATAGTATGCCATACTGGGACAGTACGGTATGCTCCGTACCAGATGATGGTATGGGGCGGTACGACAAACCTTATATGTATGTATGCATGCATGTATTGTGTATGTATGGGTATCCTCATACATGTGGATATTTATGGATATCCTTATTCAATTGAAATGATTACTAAAATGAATCCATATCATTCTTTTTTTTTTTTCTTTCGGATAATGAATCCAGTACAGTTGCATGCTGGAACTTGTCTAAAGTGGATCCACAATTCTAGTTTTAAATACCATAACCTGAAGCATAACCATATGACACCACACAGTATATAGCAATCCGAATCTAAGTCCATTTGTATCCTTTCTTAAAGTATAAAGACCTCATTTAGCATTATTTCTTATTTACATTAATCAATATACTGACATTAAACATTCCAGAATCCTGCTTTTTGCCACTAGCTGAAACTTTTCTTGTAGTACTTTGAAAATTCATCACTTCAAGGCATTCGCAAATCCAAGATCTGACTCAACATTTGTTAATAATTTAGCCATTCGAGACTTACTAATTACTGACCCATGGAACAAACAGAAAATAAACCAATTCTATACAAACTCTTAAAATATTTTATGATAATAAAGTAAAAGCAATCCTTAACAGAAACTTGATATTTGGTAGTACGCATACAGAAACATATATTCCTAAGAAAGAGATACACGTTATTAATAACAAGGAATTAACCACTGCACTTTCCATCAAGAGGCTCACTGAAATTCAAAAGAATAATCCCAAACATGCGGTTTCAATGAGCTCGACTGTCACAACACAATGTAAAAGCCTAGTTATAGTAATGCAGGTGAATCACAATCATAGTCTATGCATCAACCAAATTGATTAGAAAAATTCGAACAATCCGCTTGAAATAACAAGAAATGCTCTGGCAAGAACAAGTCTTATCTCGTTTTTTGGGTTAAGCATGTACACGTTATTTCAACTATAGTTCAAATCACCCTCTGGTTAGTCTTCTCTCCATTTATCCGATCCTTTAACATCAGGCCAAGTTATGGAGTCCCCAAGACATGGTCCCGGAAGCACCCATTATGTTATACATTCATACACATAATGGTATTGACCACGATCCTCATTTTTTAGCCATTCTTGCATGATAACAACTGTTATATGGCCTTCATCCTTCAACATCAAGTGGCCAAATCATTGCGTGTCTATGACACAGTTCAAAGCCCCCCATTATGTTATGCATATAAAGAAAATAATGATAACAGCTTCTATATATAAGAAGAAGAACAAACATGCGTCTATATATAAGAAGAAGAACAACATTCTTTTATCTTATCACTGTACAGCAGATTTAAAATGATATTCTTATAAAATTTAAATCTCCATCTCAATCCAACAAACAGTATGACATTCTTTGATTATTGGCAAATTTAGATAATGCCGTTACTGTGCCATTATATTCCATTACAACAACTGATAACAGCCATTATAACATATATTATTTCATTTAATAAATTCTTTTTAAAAAAAGATGACGAACTAGACAAATAGCAATTTCATTTCTGCTACAATGGTAAAAAGGTTTCAGAACACGGTCAATGTAATAGGATAACGATGATGTTTAAACCACGCTCTATGACAAAATTTGCGTAGCTTCAGTTACCTTCCTTCTACATTAACCTTGAACCCTAATCTCCAATTACTCAATGGCATCCATAAATCTTTAAGGGAAAAAATACTTAAGACCTTCCACAAATTAGCAATCTCTAACAAACTCCGCTCACTCAAAAAGATTAAACCAACACCACAAGCAACAAAGATAGCAGAAAAACAAGAATATGGGGGCAAAATCATAAACTTTGGATTGGGGAAGGAGAAGGCGTTGGTTTACCGGAATTGACCTCGTTGGACGGATCTTGGTCCTCCAGGGGAGCGGAAGATGGGGTGGCGAGCAACGGAGTATCGCCATTGGAGCAGCCCAGAGAAGCGGCTCCATGGAAAAAACTAATCCTAAGCTTAGAGGTGAGGAGAAGAGGGGACGCCAAGGGGTGGAGATTGGGGCGGCAGAAGGGGCGTCTTGGGGCCGATGACAGGACGGAGCGCATAACGGCTCGAAAGGCCATCCTAAAAATTTCTACGGATTTTACGTCGGAGATCGCCGGTTTAAATAATTTTTCCCAAGTACCGGACAAAAAAAAAGTCAAAGCTATAATTCTATTATTATATCATTTTGGTTGATTAAATTTATACCACGTGAAGAGAATTTTTTAAGTTATTTCTTTACCCTATTCATTTTCTAAATATGAAAAAACAATACTATCATACTTTTAATAAGATGCAAGCCGTATGTGTCTATATATATATATATATATTAAAATGAAGGTATTGCCAATTCAATACCTCCATCTGCCATATATCGCCAGCTATGTCCGTCGTATGTATAAATATATATATATATATATTCATTTTTCGTTTACATTAATTTTTCACAGATTTCTTCATTTTTCTTATTTTAATATATATATATATATATTAAAATAGAGGCATTGCCAATTCAATGCCTCCGTCTGCCATATATCGCCAGCTATGTCCGTATGTATAAATATATATATATAT
>KE505140.1:475922-487219 GCA_000441515.1 Elaeis oleifera
CTTGAGCATCCACTATCAAGATACCACTTCCATTTTGTTGCTTGAGATGTAAGACACACCTGCACATATGAAATCAAGTTTTAATCTTAGGTATCCAAGCTAACTTGGGTCTTTTGGGGTTAGTCACAATGGTTTCTTTTGGAACCCATATTTTCTTAACATTTCTATCATCATCTTTATTTAATAAATATGAATAAACTTTTTGTCCTACTTTGCTACATTTAAATAAATAATATTTGACAATTTTCTTATAGATGCATTGATAAAATATTTTTTAAAATTTTGTTTTCTAAGAGTGTTATAGCCAAGTCCGACTTTATCATATACAATTTTTTGATTATCAATGATCATCTGAAGTTTATTTGAATTTAATGTAAATCTATCAACTATAGATTTTAACTTGGTTACCTCTTCCTTTAGTTTTTGATTTTCTTTTACAAGAGTTTCATTTTGGCTTGAAAATTTTTTTTTCTTTTAATAGGGACTGATTCTTTAGTTCTAATTCTTTATTTTTGTTATCAACTTATTCTTTTCTTTAGCTAATACTTGGTTTCTTAATTTAAATTTTATTTTTATTTCTAATTCTTTTAGATCATCCAAAAGTTCATGAAAAGCTTCTAGCAGTTTATCATAAGTAAATTCATTTTGAGTTTCGAATGACACCTCATTTTCATGTGTCATAAGGCATAGATTGGCTTCTTCATGAGATTCTTCATCTGTGGTGAAGTCATCACTCACTCTATATACGCCATCATGTTCTTTTCTTCTTAAACTTCTTTTTATCTTTTTTGAGCTGGGGGCATTCTGATCTGAAGTGGTCCGGCTTCTTGCACTCATAACAAATGATGGGCTGATCTTTTTTTTTCTTTACTCGACTCTTCCTTAGTTGGTGGTCTTATCTTGATCCTTTGTCTCTTTCTCCTCATGAAGCGTCTAAATTTTTGGTGATCAAGGCCAAATCTTTATCTTTCTCGCTATTGTCTGATTTTCTATGTCTTCTTCTTCCTGAACTGTCGACTTGAGAGTGATAGTCTTCTTTCTTCTTGTTTCCTCTTCAGAGTGTTGCTTCATGGTCAGTTCGTGAGTCATGAGAGATCCAAGAAGCTCCTCCAATGGTAGAATATTTAAATCCTTGACTTTTTGGATTGCAGTGACCTTTGCCTCCTACGATCTTGGTAAGGACCTGAGCACTTTTTTCACAAGATCACTGTTAGAATAATATTTGCCAAAATTTTTAAATCATTTATGATGTCAGTGAAACGGATGAACATTTGAGTTATTGACTCTTCAGGTTCCATTTTAAACAGTTCATAGTTGTGCACAAGCATATTTATCTTAGACTTTTTTACTTGGTTTGTGCCTTCATGTGTGACTTCTAATCTATCCCAAATTTCTTTAACAAAATTGCATATGAAAATACGATTAAATTCATTTGCATCTAAAGTATAATATAAAATATTCATGGCTTTAGCATTGAGCGGAGCCATTTTATTATCAAATTCATCCCATTCACCTTCCGGCTTAGGGAGAGATACACCATCAATCAATTTAGTGGGTGTGTATGGTCCATTTACTATGATACTCCACATATCATAGTCAAGTGCTTAAATAAAATTTTATCCAAACTTTTCAATAGGTGTAGTTTGACCCATTGAAAGTGGAGGTCGATTTGTGGATTGCCCCTCGGCTAGTGATGTGCCAAATTGGGCTGCCATTGACCTTTGGCTCTTGATGATTAAATCAAACAAGGGCTAGAGCACGGTGCTCTGATACCACTTGTTGTCCAGATATGGAGCCCAAGAGGGGGTGAATTGGTTCTTTTAAAATTTTCAAAATTAGTGCACTTAAATAATGTGCTAAGGTGTTGAGTGGAATGAGTTGATTTACAATAAAGATGAAATCAAACACAAATAAGAGATAAACAAGTATAGAACACAAAGAGCAAGTAAAGAGATGTAAGCACAACAAACACCAAGAATTTATAGTGGTTCGATGCCAATCTTGCACCTATATCCACTCCCCAAGTCCCTATTTGGGAATTCAATCCATTAAACGGATTTCAAAGTTACAACACGTCGGACAACTCCGATCCTTACTATCCAAGCAAGAACACTTATTTTTCGGATACAAGCTAACCCTCAACAATCTAATTCAAGGTTCGGATCAATTCAACCGAGTTTTAAAAGCCCCCAAAACTCAAAAACCCATCCAAAACTCACAAATCCAAATATAATATGAGAAAAACAGGGTACAGAAAATTCAACACAATATCTCCTTAAATAAATACAATAAACGCAATAGAAATACAATACTTAAGGGGAAGAAGCTTTTGCTGAACATCCTCAATGAATTGCACACTTGATTACAGCTGGAGAGTGGTTGGTGAAGTGATTAAATGCTTCTTTTCCTCTCTTTAGGACTTGTTTGAGCTTTTCTCGGATGTGAACTTGAATGCTTGCAAAACTTATGATTTTTCACTTCAAGAGAGCATTTATAATCACCATTTACCCTTGAGAATATCTTAGAGTTGGTTCAGAGCCATTGGAGAGTGTTTAATGCGCATTAAATGCACCAAAAATGAGCTGAAACTAGCCGTTACGAACTCGCCTAGAATGGATCGTCCCATATGGGTTGTCCCACTATGATTGGGAAGTCCAATGGGACGCCTCATTTGGCCAGTCTGAAAATCAGACTTTCTGTTTTGGTCTCAGAGTCTCAGGGATCATCCCACTACATGCCACAAGTCAAAACAGTACGTGCTGGCTACTTAATGAAAAGGGATGACCCAGATGGGTCACTCTATTTTGTTGCAATCCAATTTTTCATGCATTTAAAGTTTGAAATTTATCAAAACACTTCCAAATGCTCTCAAATGGTTCAAATCAATTGGACACTCTCAGAAGGCTTCGAAAACTTCTTCAACTTGCAGAAACTTCAATTTTGACACACTTGATGAAGCTTTTCAAACCCAATCTTTTGGACTACCTGAAACATCACAAAATATTCTTCAAAGACAAGAAATACATTAATAGTCCCCTCAAATGATTTGCGATCATCAAATTAATTTTTAGAGCAACATACTCTTTTACCATGTACATTGTTCAAACCTAAAAATGAAGATCTTAAATGTGGACAACAAGAAAGTCATTAAAAGTGCAACCATTTAAAGAAGTGTATGAGAGAACAAAATCAAAAACATGCCCATCAGTACCAGAGATTCATCAGACGAGGAAATCAAAGATACTTGGTATGGCTTATTACTCCACTGAAACATACATCCACATGCTTCTGTGTATTCAAGAATATGTTGAGGAATCAAGGGCTTCAATAATGAGTGAAGCTTCATTTTTGTTAAACCATTACATGCCCATAGAACATTTTTCAAACCATTTGGAGTTAGTCCCTTAAATGTAAAATAGTCATGTTTTGTAGACAGCTGATGCTCGCTAGTGCCAAAAGCCCCCCATCTGTTACCGAACAATATGACAAGTTTATCTGAAAGTGATCAAATTTAAATGTGTTAAAATCCAGATCCCCATCCCGGCACATTAAGAAAAAAAAAGTAAGCAACGATTGTACCTGACGTAAATTCTGGGAGAAGCGACCAAGTGAAAGCATTCCATCATCGTTAATATTATAGCATTTCTTGACATCCAGCTTGGTGAGTTGTCGACATCCCACAGCAAGTCCTTGATAATAGAACAGAAAGTCTGGGCATTGGAAAGCATATTTTCATAACTAGCAGGCTCGACCTCTAATCTTCTTAATATAGAGAATTCGAGGTCATAATTATTTATTCTAACCTCCTTCCACTAACTTGATTAGGTTTAATAACTTGATGCCAAAACTAACACCAACACTGCTTCTAACCATGACCAAAGATGATGATAAGATAAAGCCCAAAGGAAGCAGAGAGTCACAAACCTGTACAAACCAAGCACTTGGAGTTTCGGACAACATTTCCCAACATGAACAAGACCTTCATCATTAATGTTCATGCAGAGGCCAATTTTTAGGCTAGAAAGTTTGAAACATCCCGAGACGGCCTTCAATTCTGCATATAGAAATATTATTAGACGCTATGATTTGATACATTTAAAATTGATCATTTAACTTTTGACAATATGACAGGAAAGACCTTCATTGTCCAAATCAGTATCTGTAAGATCCAATTCCTCCAGGAGATGACAACGTTGACCAATCAGACGAAAGCCCTCCTTAGAAACCAGGTTACAAGATTCCATCCTCAAAGAGGTAAGGGATGTGCATGAGCTTGTGATGTTGGCTAGTGAAACTTCAGTTATCTCACTACAGCATGTGATATCTAATTTCAACAGGTCCCTGTGTTTTGACACAATAAAAGAAAGATCTTCATCTGTGATGCCAGAGCACTTGCTGAAGCTAAGCTCCTTCAAAGATAAGCAGGAAGTTCCAATGGCTTTCAATTCAGTTGATGTGATTTCACAGTCACTTAATTTGATAGATTGCAACCTAGGAAGCTTTTGTAAAAACAGGTAACCTGCATAGAATCAATTAGTAATATGTCTCATGGAAGCTTGAGTCTTTCCCTGGTTGGGCATTGTTAGAATGGACTTACAGGAATGTAGTATGTTAAACCCATTTGGCGTAGACCCAGGCTTCTATTAGTGATAGAGGACAATCCAGCACACTTAGCATGCTGACAAGTTGATATGTCGAACACCTGCTGACGAATTGACATATCGAGTACCTACATGAAGCAAATTTTGAATAAAGCTGTAAAATCCAATAAAACTTGGCTAGATAATGATGAATACATTGGAATTGAAATTGAACACTGTTTTATAGAACTCATTGTGTTGCGCTTACTGGTCCCTGTGCCCATACAACTCCAACCTAGTGCACAGCAAGTCAGCAAATCAGCCACACTTAACCTTCAATAAAATTATTGTTTATATTACGTGAACCTCTCTAATAGAAAATCAACATATTTGGTTCTACATCACTGGAAAACGTGAAGGGCATTGGGTTAAGACATGCGACATTGGTACCAGCAAAACCATCCAGAATACACTTGTTGCCAAAGATGATAATTGATATATCTCAAGATTGTATCAAGCTACAATGTTCATTTTACTTTAGAAAAAAAAACATTCATAAACTAAACTTGAGCATTCAACAACCAAATTAGTTAAAATGCAGTAGCAATATGAGTGTGGCACTAACTTGTAACAATATAGTAAATTAGATACAGTATCATGAAATACAGTATCTTGCTTGAGAAAATATAGGATAAACTAAAGAAACATTAGTGAATCAAAATGATATCCACACTCTAGCTGTAAATAAGATCTCCCAAGATGATGTAGCACTTGTTACAACCAAAGAAAAGTAAAATATAAAAATATATAGAAGGCAAAGAAATATGCAAGTACTTTTAAGATAAAAATTAACAATATAAACATAATAATAAAGTTAACTATTACCAATATGAGCTAATCATCAGCATCAATGATAATAGTCATTTCATAATATTCAATCTTGTAGTTTGTATCTATGTATAAAAAATAATAAAATAAAATTATAAATTTAATACCATAGTGTATGATAAAGTTTATGAATATTTAGAAATTAAACCTACAATATAAGGTGAGGTGTCTCGAAGCCAATTTTGAGTGCATATCAGGACCTCAACTGTATTGGGGGATAAGCTACTATGAAAATGATCTAAAACCCTTCCAGTAATGTTGAAGACAGACTCAGATGCAACAGTAGACACTGGAATAGCCAATATATCACGAACCATCTTAGACAATATGAGATATTTTGATTCGTTGATTCTCCAATAGTCTAGAATGTCAAAATTTTGATCTCCTAGAGGATGAACCTATTTTTAAAAAAATACATTACAAGTTATTTATTAACAATATTGAATTATATTTTAATATAGATATATAAATTAGAGATCATAAATACCTTTTTTCTAAATAGATCTTTAATTCTGACTTAGATGGTTAGGCAACTTCTTCTTCTTGAATAAATTCTTCATAATCTTATATGAAAAGACTCTCATCTCCTCTATCTTGAAATGTAGACACCATCTCCTCCATTTGAACATGAGAGCCATGTGCATCATATAAAATTGTATAATGATCATAAAGACTTTGAATAACATCACGCACCTTATTGATCTCAATTGAAGCACGATCACCATTACTATAGATTTTTTGAAAGCAATACTTAATGACTATAGATTTTTTGAAAGCAATACTTAATGAGCTTGATCTTATATCTTGGATCAAGAACAACCCCAACAGCAAGAATGTGAGGGCAATCTTTCTAATACTTATCAAATTTTTTTGCATTTTTAAGGTCATCATCATCGCAACTGCATTTGAACTCCTAGATTCTTGAATTAGAAGTATTTGTATTCTCCAAATATCATAGAAATATAAATTTGCAGTTGTATTTTTGTTGTGAAAATAATTCAATTATGTGATAGAAAACCTTTAAAGAGTTGTAAATAATGGTGCCTTGAGACCAATCTTCTTCAGTTGGTGTATTTTCAAAATTAGGATCTCTAGCCTCAAGTCGCATAAGTACTTCTTTGAATTGTATAGCATCATTCAGCATGAGATATGTAGAATTCTAATGAGTAGGTACATCTATGCATATCTTTTCTTACCATTCATTTTTAATTGTTTGACAATTCTCATAAATATTTTCAATCTTGCTTGAGATGACTTTATAAATTTAACAGCCTCTCGGATCCTAACAATAGCACCCTCCACTGCCTTCAACCCATCCTTCACAATCAAATTAAGAATATATGCACAACAATGCACATGAAAGAATCTACCATCCAAAAGTAAGTCTCTTCTAAATTGTCTTTGAAGTTTCATGGCCACAACTGTGTTTGCTGATAAATTATCAAGAGTGATTGAACCTAACCTTCTTTCAATGTTTCAAGATGAAATACAGCTTGCAATTCAATCACAAATGACTAAGCTTGTGTGTGGTGAAGGCACCATCTTAAAATTGATAATATGCTTTTAAGTTTCTAATCATTAGTGATGTAATGTGCAGTGAGACACATATATCTCACTATCTGATTTGATGTCCACATATCAAATGTTAAGCTAATTCTTCCATAATTTACTTTAAACAACTCATATAGTCTTTTTTTTCCTTTCATATGCTTTCAAGCAATCGGATGTCAATGTTGTCCTTGAAACAATATAAAATATAGGTGTAAGATTTCTAACAAACATCCGAAAAGTCAGATGTTCAATTGTTGTAAATGGCATCTCTTGTAGAATTATCATTCTTGCAAGGTCCTCATGGCTTTTTTCTTGATCAAATAAATAAGGAGTTAACTCATTCAATGCAATACCATCTTTTGATGTTATATTACCTATTAATTATTTATGTTTCTTATCTAGACTTTTTTTTGACTTACAATTCTTTGTATGTCTGTGAAGATGATTTATCCCATTTTTAGGATCAGCTAAAAAAATAACATGGCAATAATTGCATTTAGCTTTGTCTTTTTGATTTTCTACCTCAGAATAATGATTCCATATCTCCGACCTCTTTTTTTTGCTCGTTTTAGAGCTATCTATATTAGAGGGCTCTACCGATTACGAACTACTACAACGAAGTGCACTTGAAACTTTAACTGTATTTTCATTGCTACCCATCACAAATATAAACCTATTTCACATAGAATTAAATAAAATAAATAAGCATGAATTGCAACTAATTATGTTAGAAATACAAAATGAACAAAACCTATATCAACCTATATCTTCAGGCACATAAAAGAACATGAAACTAAATATATCTTGGGAGGTGGGGGGATCGGGTCTGAGAGCTTACAGCCATGAATAGAGTGGGAGAGGGCACCAACGAAGCCGAGGAAGTGGCAGCCAGAATCGGAGGAGCGCAAGTGGCAGATATCGTCGGGAGAGGGAGGGGCATCCAAGGGCGGAGGAAGAAGGTGGAGCCCCAAGCGGGGTGCATCCGAGTAGAGGAAGAAGAAGGCGGAGGAGCTAGATGGGTGCGTGAGGGCATCGATCTCCGAGGGTGGAGGAGGAGGGGGTAGGGGGTTGCCTGGACGATGGGGTAGGGGTTGCATGCGCACAGATTGGACGCCGGCGGCAGGGATGTGTCGGCCCACGACGGTGGTGGGAGGCCACAGAGGCGATGGGGCTACCGTAAGCACAGTAGACTGATCGTGACAGATGCGAGGAGGCCACGGCAGTAGAGTTGGAGGAGAATGGTGGGGAGGAGTTCATACCTGAGAGAGAGATGTCCAGACGAAAGCCCAAGAGAGATGCCGAGATAGAGAGAAAGCTTGAGGGAGACATCGAGACAGAGAGAATCAGAGAAAGCTTGAAGGAGACGTCGATCGGAGAGAAATCGAGACTTGAGAAAAATTTGGGATTTAATCGGAAAGAGGAAGACTGAGATCCGAGACCGAGATCTGAACAAATGAAGAATCAGAGGGTAACGAGGGTTTGGGTGAGCCACTTAAACTAGGTTCGGGTCCTATATTTGGATCCGAATCGAGTCGGATCGGATCGGATCATATATCTTAAGATCCAAATTAACCCAAAAGTCTCCACAGGTCGGATCGGATCCAAATTCAAAAAATTCAGATCTGACTCAGAAAAGAAAATGGATCTAATTTTTGAATCCGACCCGGCTCCATGGGTCTTTTAAATGGGTCCGGATAGGGTCTAATCGGATTAGGTCGGATTGGATCACGGATCAACCCGATCCATTTGTAGCCTTACTTGTAGTGTATGTTGGCGATAATTGATCCACTGTAAGAGCAGGATGTGCATCTAGATAGAATCTATTGATCTTAATAGGAGTAGTCCTATGGGATTTGAGAGACTAAGTCTGTGAGTTTGTGGCCACAGCAATGTGATTGATGGAAAAAAAATTTATGCGAATCATAATTGGATTTGAGTTAATCGAATCTATTATATGATTGATGTTGAGGTTTGACGATTTATCCATGATCTGCCATCTAGTAGGAACTCACGATAGAGGGACTGAATCACACGAAAACTACACCTTGAGGTTCTTTTCGATTCTGCTGGATCGCCACTACATACTGCTAGGTGTCACTAATGGATTGTGAGAGCTAACTAGAATTGTTCAGGATCGATGATCCTTATTGAGTTGGAGTGAAATTGTTCTAACCCATTAAAAAGAGTTTCAATGATACTATGATAGAGATCATAGTATATCTCACTACCAGACAGAATTGAACCTATGAAGTCACATAACAAAGGATTAGATCTGGATTAAGTAATTGGGCTTATGAAGTCTCAATTGAGTTAGAAAAATTCTATTGAGTTCAGGATAATCTTGCTGGTATAA
Source organism: Elaeis oleifera (assembly GCA_000441515.1). Taxonomy (NCBI): domain Eukaryota; kingdom Viridiplantae; phylum Streptophyta; class Magnoliopsida; order Arecales; family Arecaceae; genus Elaeis; species Elaeis oleifera. The sequence goes on from KE505140.1 coordinate 485,295, forward strand.
GATTGAACCTAATTTTACTTTAAATTTGAATTACTTATTTGATAAGAATTAATTCGAGTTAATTATATGTTAAGAATCTAAATGAATTAGATTTATTAGGCTCCAAATGTTGGGTGCCTAGAGTTTTGGATCATATATAGGGATCTAATCCCTAACTGATTCCTTGATTGAATCTAGTTGGGGCACCATTTGATTTGATCAAGTGTGGGCATGCCCACTTGATTGGTAGCATGAAGGATAAGGGAGGGACACACCACCTATTGCGTAGGATCCGGTACCACACGGTGCAGTAGGAAGAAAGAAGAAATAAAATAAGAAATATAATATAAATACGTGGATCGACCACAAGCCTACCTCCACGGGACGTGCAAGCTTCACTATGAGAGAGTAAAACAAAATCAATATAAGAGAAACTCACTACTCAACCCTTATACAAGAGTCTCTCACTAAAAAGCTTCAAAACTCTCACAAAAGCTTTCTAAAATCTCTCTTAAAGCTTTTTTGTACCTCCAAGACGTCACCAGCTCTCCAACGCAATAAACGGCTCATCAATCGGAGCTATATAGGCTCCAAATTTTAAAATACTGTTACAGTAGGAATACAGAGTCTCAATCAACTCTAGAATCATCTGTGGCCGTCCAATCATGATCGGCTCGTACCAGAGCTGTCCGATCACATACATCAAGGCTACCGATCACCTGATCAAATTCAAAATTATCCTCAACCGTTCGATCATGAACGGCTTGCTCCAGAGCCGTCACATTGCGCAAAAAATACCTTAGACCGTGTGTGGACCATGTGATCGGTCCACATGATCTCCATGGACCGCCCAACGCCTTGCGGTCCACGGTGGACCGCGCAGGCACTGGGCCTGGACGCCCGCACGTGCTAGGCCAGCCTGCGTGCACACCCACACTGGGCCCGCCCGCGCACTGGGCCGTGCGCGCCTGCACACGCACGCGTCTCCATCGGGCCCGACGGTCGTCGGCCCACCGCCGCCTCGTGCACCAAGCCACCTTCTCCGATCTTCTTTCACGTGTATTTTTGCCATCTGGACTCCGTTTGGACTATTCTTGAGCTCGTTAGACTCTATTCGTCGTTTCGAACCTCGTTGTGAACTCAATATAGATTGAATCTTGAGGCATCAAATCTCAACACCACCTTCTCTAATTGGTGTGTGAGAGAGGGCCCTAGAGGGCACCAAGGGTTGGCGGCTCCTTGGTTCACCTGGGCATGGTCAAAGTATGGGGATACAAGGAGTCCTAATGCGATTAGAACTCACATTAGGTAGCTGATTTGGTTTTGATTAGGATTGCAATCTCTTCTCTATTTAAGAGGGCCTCCCCTAAGTGTTTTGTATCAGATTTTTAGATTGCACTTAGCCTCCAAACAGCCCCCCATGCCCCCTCTCTCTTCTCTCTTTGGTTCACATGTCCAGAAGGTTTGGATGTCCACCATCTTCCAATGCCCAAGAAGCCTGGGCGTCCCCTCTTCCTTACTAATTTTTAGATCCTGATTGCATCAAGATCAAGAGAAGGAGATCAAGAAAAGAGAAGAAAAGAAGAAGATCAAGAAAAGATAAAGAGTTGATCATAAGATTCAAACTTGGTTCAGATTCACAGGAAGATCGTTCTTAAAGAAGAAAGATCTACATCAAAGAAGACTGATCTAGACTGATCCTAAATGGATATCCATAGAGGCCATATGCTTGTATGGCCAAGAAAGAATCCATCTTCTTTCAGATCTAAATTCGAAGAAAGGATTAGTGAAACAGATATGTGATCCGATCACATATTTAATTTCAGCATAAAATCAGCATGTGTTAATTGCAGCATATGAAATAGATCTTTGTATGCTTAGTCTTATGCATGCATGTTTTAGATTAAAGAATTTTTATATTTAATTCTGCTATGTTGTTTAGAAAA
>KE505140.1:487239-516570 GCA_000441515.1 Elaeis oleifera
AAAAATTGAAATACACATGCATGCATTCCTACGAAAATCCAACAAGATATTCTCACCATCAAGCTCATTTAAAATCTCCTTAACCTCTACAGCATTAAGGACCTCCTTATTTTTCTTGGAATCATCATCCTTCGACTTCTTCCACTTCGGCTTCAATTTAAGATAAAACTTCTAAAACTTTTCTTAGTATGTTCTCGAAGGTTGAAGTGATCACAATAAACAATAAATTTTTGAGTCATGTTGATGTGCCTCTTGCCCTTCTTGTCTTCTTAGGCTGATTCTTCTCCTCCATCCCCATGGCCTTCTTGCTGGCTTCATTGATATATTCAACTTTGAAAAGCTCCAGCTCTTTTCGGATACTCTTGTGGAGACCAGCAACATACTTCATAAAAACTGCATGATCATCGATAGAGATTTTAAGGGAGATTGCTTGCATGTGGAACTTGGTGGTGTAGTCTTAAACAGATTAATCATGCTTCTGATGCTGATACTGTCACTTGATCCATCTATCTTCCTTCTAGTCGATTGGATAAAACTACTAAATTAGCCCTTAAATTTGCTCCACATTAGATTAGAAACATCATTATTTCTTATATACAAATTCTACCACATAAGAGCATGGCTAGAAAGTTTAAGATGAGCAAAAGCTATCTTTTAGATGTCGAAGAATCCATAAATGGTAAAATAGGTCTCTAACTAGTTTAGCCAATTATCTAGTCTTTCTACATCAACAATCCCATCATATACGAGGATCTTGATTTGAGCTTCAACTTTGCATAATTGAAAAGAAAATTTTCATATCTCTAAGTTGCTCATCCTCCTCACTGGATAGAGAATCTTCATCTCCAAACATAGGAGATAGCTTCACAATATGACTTGCTAGTGCTTATGCTCATGCTAAAGGTATTACCAATCTGAAGACGATCTCAATGAGTAGGACAATCTTCTCATCTGGTTGTGTGAGATGTTCTTTTATCTAATCATTAATCAAGGGAGAACTAGTAGTTATACTCACCTTTTGCTCTTCGATATACTTGCAACACGGATAGCCCCTCTCCTGATTTCTTATATTGTTTGTGTATCTGAATCATAAACTAAAGCCCTTATAGATGTAGAGGACCGACGCTCTGATACCAACCTAATTCAATCAGAGAAAAGAAAGATATTCTTCAATCCATTAAACTCGAACCTCTCAAAATAAATTTGAGGAAGATAGAAGAATTGCAAAAGTTGGGCTTAAGTCTTATTTTCTTTCATTGATTCTCCATATTCAAAAACTAAGTTACACATCCCTTATTTATAATAGTGAGGTTCCATTTTGCATAATTTGGATCAGATTCATCTTTTTATCTTATTAAAAGATGTCCACTATTAAACAATTTGGATTGAACTCCTTTTCTTATTTTAAATAGGACTATGTCTTTAAAAGATTTAAAAATTATGAAAAGTACTAAAAATCAACTTTATCTTCTATCACTCTAATTAATTATTCATGAATTGGAAGATAACCTCTGGTCAAAATTTGAAAAAAAAATTTAATTTCAGCAGTCTGTTTCAAAATTTAAAAGATAAAATTTTGATCCAATTTAGTTCTTTAGGGACTCGCTTAAAATTATAGATCTCGAAAAGATATCAAATTTTAAAAATATATATTTCAATTGGGCATCGTATAACTAAGTCATTACCTCCTAAAGTTTAACATGCAATTAGGCTTCCTAATATGGTAGATTTTGCTTCTAGATCCTATCTAACTTTTACTCATGGTGGCCAAAATAGGCCACATTAAGTCTGTGGATCCTTCTGGATCATCATGATCATGGTTTTATGAAATAGAATAGATTTCAAGTAAATGTTAGAGGGGATTTTTATGCCTCATTTTTGTGGAGGAGATATATATAAGGAAGGAATCATATAATTATCTCAGTCTATGAATTATTTTTAGTCTCTAGCAAATTATCTTTTTCAAGTTAATACCCAAAATAACATCTTTTATATCTAAAATAAATCCTCTCTATTCAACACCATATTTTATAAATAATCTAGATATGAAAGTATTATTTATATAGGAGTTTGACTATAAATTTCTTTTTTAAAAAAATAAAAAATTATATATCCTTTTCTTATTCTCATAGTTCAGATGTAATCAATTCAACTGACCCAATCTTGAAAGGTCAATTCCAGGCTTACCTAATAGATTCAATATTGATATATTTATTAAAATATAAATAATATTTTATTATTATAATATATAATTAGTTAATATAATTAATATAAAAATATATATTAAATATATATAATTATGTTGGGGTAGTTTGAGCCAATTTTTGACTTTTCCAAACCATTCTATTTTTAACGTCCAAGCCTACCGAAAGAGAAATTCTTTATGCACTATGGGCGGTATAGAAAATCTGACGTGGAGTGCACCGCCTTGCCCAATTGGTCCCTGTAGCCACTGCTTTCTTATGCATATTTAATACATGTAGTTTCGCTTTTTTATTTAAAATTTTGAATGATGAAAATAATCCTACTCTTTAAAAAAAATTATGACATCTTATATCCATATTATGATATCCTACGTGCATATTATGACTTCCTGTATGCAAGATGTTATAGTATGGTGCAGAAAATTATGACATCCTGCATATATGACATCCGTCAAATTATGACTTCCTGCACGCAAGATATCATAATATGACTTTCTACATATAGAATGTTATAATATGGATATAAGATGTCATAATATGAAAAAAAATTATGACATTTAAAAATTATGACATTCTACGTACAGAAAATCATAATTTGATGCAGGATGTCATAATATGCTACAGAATGTCATAATTTTTTAAGAATATTTTCATCACTCAAAATTTTGAAATGAAAAATAAACTATAGGTATTAAATATGCATTGAAAAATGGTGATTACGTGGATCAATCGGGCAAGACGGTGCACTCAAAAAGAGAGGAAGAATAGGAGGAAATCATAAGAAAAATCAATGAAAACAAAGGATAAATAGAAAGGTAAGACCTTTTCTCACAAAGATTGATCATTTTTTCTTTTCGTGCCATGTTCTTTTCATTTCATTCTCTTTTTTGGGAGATCCATGGGGAAGGAGAGAGCTTAGGGAGATCAGAGGGTTTCTTAGGTTCTGATTGGGGTTTTCTCAAGTGCGAGTTGTGGCAACGTGAGCGGAAGAGGACGGCGATGAGGAGGCTGAGGGCAGTGGTGCTGAGGGGGCCCTCACAGCAGCCAGTGAAGGCGACGAGGAGATGCAGGTTGTGGGAAAGGGAGATGAAAAGGCGGAGGAGGATGAGGAAAGAGGGGGGCATTGGGAAAAAGGGAGGAGGTGGAAAAAGGGCACGGCGAGAGAGGGAGTGGAGATCGCGCATCGACACTATAGGGGTCGGAAGATTGAGGAGATCATTATTTTTTCTCATTAGATTAGCCACACTCAATTAATTTTTATTTATAATTTAATTATCAAATAATAATTAAGAATTTATTAATCAATAAATTTTAAATCTTATGAGATTTGGCGCAACGCTATCTTTTTTTTTTATTTTTTTCCAAATAGGTCTAAATTAAAATCTGCAACCAGAGTACCTATTCTTTTTTTTTTCCAAACAGGTCCAAATTAAACCTACAGTTGGAATATATCATGTATCTATCTGTATGGTCAAATTTGGTTGTTTCCAATTAGGTGTGAAGGATAAATTTTGTGGTAGGAATTTAGTTAAAAATTTGAATCTAACTTGATTGTGTTCTAAACTGATCTAAAAGTTAATATAAGATGATCTAGACCTAATGATGGGTGAATTAGATATTAATATTAATATTACTCAACGGACATGATCATTTTTTTTTATTCAGATTTTTGGATTAAATTTAATTTTATTATTTGATTAACTTGATTTTGACTTAAGCTGACATGACGAACCCAATTCAACATGACCAAATTTGTATTCGAACTTAACATTTGCTTTTGCTTTGTTGGTTACGCTGGACCAATATATATACGGGGACGCCGCTCTCCCGCAATCGTGCCATAAGGGTTTTATGGGGGTTCACGCGAAGGAAGAGGCTGCCGTCGTCGTTCCGCCATGGAGGCCGAGAGGAAGGACGAGTAGAAGAAGAGCTAGAAGAAGAAGAGGAAGAAGAGGAGTCGTGGTCGTCGGATTCGGAGGTGGGAGAGGCTTTGGACTGGCTGGACTCGAGGGAGGGTCCGGAAGGCGATGGCACCTCGGCAGCCTTCTCCCTCGCCTCCTCCCGGCGTCCCAACGCCCACGGCGGCATCCTCTCTCGCCCCTCCAGCCCCTTTCCAACCGCAACCAGAAGTACACCTCCCACATCCGCGCCAGCCCTCTAGAGGTCGCTTTCTCTCCGTCTCTATGTGGTTTTTAGCAATTTTCTGATAAACATATATTTTTAGCAATTTTTCTGATAAAACATGTACCTTTGTTGGTAAAAGGTAAAAGTTGACATCTTGAGTTAATTTACCGATTTTTAGGGGTTGGTTGTATATTTCTTTTTTTTTTGTTTAAAGAAAAGAGCAAATTTAGTTGTCTGGTTCTTCTCCTTTTCTTTTTTGTTTTTCCTGTTTGGTCATACAGTATAGTTCAATTAGAGGGGATTTTAAAATTCGAAGGCGAACAAACTGTATGTTTGGATTTCTGTGATGAATTTTTTCTTCCATTTTTTAAAATTTTTGTTGTTATGCTGCGGCATTTCTACTCTCTTTATAATTATTGAGATGCATGTTACTAATGTAGGAGTGGAAGGGAGGATGAATGTGGGCATGTCAAACACAGTAACGACTGCAATTAGGGAGAGCGTTCGTGAGATGGCCATTGGGAGAACCAAGAATACAGAGAAAGCTGATCGAGCCACCGTCGAGCAGGTAGTTTTTTCCATGCATCACATTCAAGAAAAAAAATGAGAAGTAGGAAACAATTTGTGGAGGTTTTCATTCTAAATGTGAATATTATAGTTTAGCTGCTTTATTTTATACTGCTGTTTTATGAATGTATCAAGAAACTCATACGTGGTCTAGGAATCTCATCTAATGAAAATATTATGTACCAAAATAATAGTTTTTATGTCTTGTTCGTTTATTGTGAATTTCTTTATTTACGTGCATGTTTTGATATATAGTTTTACTTAACAAGGTGAGAAATTTATCTTTGTTATCTGGGTCTTTGTTTTTAATGAGCTCTCCATGATTATTCTATGTAGGCAATAAATGATTATTCTATGTAGGCAATATAAGTGCCTGGTTTGTTGCCTTAGGTTTCTAAAGACTGTGTCCATTCGACTATGTTTCTATACTTTGGACATGGGACAGCAGCCTTATGATTGTTAAAGATGTTTGCAACTTAAGCTCACAAACTTGCCTTTTCAAAAGAAAACTAGGAAGCCAAAAGGTTTAACAAATATTGCACAAATGCAAAAAATGTCATTTTACAGGGTTTATCTGGTTATAGTGCCATGTGCTCAAAGCATTCTGCTCCATGCCATGACTGTCCGATTGGTGTAGTGGTCCATTAGTTAACACATGGAGTATTATTTTTTCAAACTGAAGTTATTTCAACTCTAATGTTTGACTATATATTTCACATTGTCCAATTGCATTTTCTACTCTACATTAAGACTGAGAAGCAATTTTGTTACTTTTTTTTTGCTGGGAGGGGGGGGGGGGTGGTTGCAGAAAATTAACATGTATACTAGCTTTACTTAATCCAAGGAACTTCTGGTAATATAATTGTAAATGTCAGAAATAGGTATATGGGGTGCTTCATGATAGTTCTGCACCTTCTCATTTTTTATTTTGTTTGAACATTTTCTTGGTGGATATGCTTGGACATATCCTTAATGTTTGGCTATAAGAATCTTATTGATCATTTAAATTTTGGTGCCTATCTTTTCTGGCTTTCTCTGCATTCAGTTGTTTCTCCAAAGTGCTTTCTAAATCATGTTCATATTTTCCTGCAATTTGGTTTCTAGCAATTCACTTTTGTGGACTATGTAACTTTGTATAGTTCTTAAAATAATTTCTTTTTGCAGGCTATTGACCCAAGAACTCGCATGGTTTTGTTCAAAATGCTGAATCGTGGAGTCTTTCATGATATTAATGGCTGCATCTCTACTGGGAAAGAAGTATGCCTTTTGTTACTCATAACCTGAAGTTCCATCTTCTTATGTTTTAATTTCTCTTTTCTTTCAATAAATGTGTTATGTCAGTTGATAAATGAAATGGAGAATTAATTAGTAGATTGGTTTAACCTTATTTATTTTTTTGGACAGGCAAATGTTTATCATGCGACTAAAGCTGATGGTCAGGAATTGGCAATCAAAGTGTACAAAACTTCTGTTCTTGTTTTAAGTAAGTTATTGGGCCCTCATTAGAAATTCATTTTCCTTCCAATATTTTTATTTGGTTTGGAGATAGCAGGTACTTTATGTTATAGTTTATGACCAAATTGTTGCAGACAAGATATCACATTTAACTAATATTTTAGGTTCTACAGTAAACCACCTGCACTTGTTTGATTTGTGTCCAAGAATGATACTTGAGTATTTGTTACAATTATGTATCTAGGTTCTATTGAAAGGTTAATTCATTTTGCTCCCTTTGATACCTTTTAAAGCCCATGTTGTCACCTGCTTTGCCACATTAACATGAATATTTATTGGAGATAACCTATTAACACAAGGGCATATATTAAATGGAGAGTGTGCTTTGATCTACCTTGGACCATCTGGTGCAGTTAACTTTCAAAAGATCATCTCCTTTTGCAGATGACTCCAGTTATTAAGATGCTGTTGTAGACGTAGGACAACAAGTATGTTAATCAAGACAAATGGATGTTTTAGAACATTATCTCATATGCAATTTGGTGGGAGATGTTGAAAGCAAGGATAGAAAGAATCTTGATCTCATCTAAGTTGCATGTTTATTTATTTATTTATTTATTTCAATTTTTTGTTGCAGCAGATGGTCTGTGGTATCTGAGCTGCACATTTATAGTTCTTTTTCTGGAAGATTGATCTTGCAATTTGCTTTGTCTGTATCCTGTCTTTATTTTTTGCCCCTTCTTTCTATTCTTTTATGGGCTTCTTGTCTTGTTCACTCATAGACCCTCCTTTTTTATCTTTTTTATTCAATACAATTTTATTGTTCCACAGAGCATATAAGTTGCCTTCTTGGCTTAAACTACAATAAACGATGGCGGTCTGTATGCTCCATGTTGATTATAAGCAAACCATTCAGCTTAAATGGTGTTATAGTTATTGTTAGAATCAAATTGATCCAACCTTTTCCATTGGATTAGTAGTTTGATTACTGAAAATTTGTCAGATATTTTTGAGCAATTGTATGTCATGATTTGTTTAAGTTTCTTCTTATGTCTTTTCGTGATTTTACATTACAGTTCAGGATTCAAGTTACAGACTGCTATATAATATGATTTATTGTTTTAGAGATGTGCATCCTGGAAGTATCAAACTCTCCTTATGGGAGCTGTAAGCTGTTTACATTAAAGTGATTGCCAAGTTTTAGTGGCTCAGATATTATATGAGATAGAAAATATTATTTAACTGCTAACAATTCTTAGGGTAGATAGGTGAAACAATAATGTATGAATGTGCTATGGTTTAACAAAAATGAAAAGGAAATACGACCAAGTGGTTGAAGAACAAGGTAAGTGTTACACCATTCTAATATTATTTGCACTTGCTGATTGAAGCAATTTATTGTTGCATGTTTTGTCAAGTCATGAAATAAGTTTCTGAATTCTGATTATGTAATTTTGGTGATTCTGACTTTAAATCATCCAACCTTTTTCCAAATTTCTTATCATCCATACTTTCTAAATAGTAGTTGTTCTTTCACTGTATTTTTTTTTAACCTTATCAGACTTGTCTCTATATTTAGTTATTGGTTCAAAATGCCCCAAAGCAGGTCTTTTCTTTCATGCTTTTTGTGAATAATTTATCTTGTTTGGTAAGAAGCATGCATGTGGAAGAAATGATTTAAGGATCATCTGTTTGTACATCTACTATACTGTTTAGCTTTATATTTTGTAGGAACCATTCTGGATGGGCTTGATTAATTCAATCATATGATTATTTGTTTATTCTTGCATCACTGCAGGGACAGAGATCGTTATGTACAAGGGGACTACCGTTTCAGACATGGTTACTGCAAGCACAACCCTAGGAAGATGGTGAAGACTTGGGCGGAGAAAGAAATGAGAAATCTTTTGCGGTAATTGCATGTTTGCCGTAATGTATTTTCCTTTGAGACAGTCCATGTTTGTATTTTAAATTTGATATCATTCTGTTCTTTGGCCCATTCTATGAGTAATAAAAGGAATCAAAGGAAATCCACATCATTGCCATGTGTATGGTGATGCAAGTAATGTTAGATTGGAAAAAAACAAAAAAAAAGTGAAGAAAATCTTTCTGGTATATGAGAGGAAGAAGTATTATAAGAAGAGGTAGAAAATGAGCAGATATAGTTTGGTTTCCTTGAGGCATGTTTTACCCGGCATTAGTATTTTTACATAAATTTGCTATCTAATTGTAAAAAGACAAAGGATTCTCTTCTAATTTTTGGATTGATTCTCATGTCTTTTTTATTATGTTATAGAATTTTCTTTATTGTCTAAGAATAGCATCCTGTCTGATGGATCTCCTACTTAGTTACGAGAAGTGGGTGCAGGTGCAGGAGCATAGGTATGGGGAAGTGGCTTTTTGCAGAATTTAAAAAAATAATAATATTGAGTAACATTTAGGAAGCAGGTGTGGTACGAATTTCTGAGGAGATTCTGGAGCAGATGCGCCATTATAAATGGAAGATTCCTGTTTGTTAGATCAATTGTTTTTCCCCCCAGTATCATGGAAGCGGGCTTCTGTTTACTTTTTCCAATAGCTCCTTGTGATAATGCTGTCTAATGTTTTGCTTGCAAGTTTTCTCACTTTAGACATAAATAAACTTAATTATGAAGAAATTATTTATGAACTCTTGGTGTACTGATTCTTCTTGGCTGGACAACATTGTTAGAAACTTTATGTTTCAGGTCACAAGCTGTACGGTTGCTTTGTCTCATTCGTTCCCATATTATTTTGCACCTAGTTGATATTTATGGTGTAAATATGGATTTCAAACATCATCATTTTGCTTGTAGGGTAAAAGCAGCAGGAATCAGGTGTCCAACACCTCTACTCTTAAGGCTTCATGTTTTGGTCATGGAGTTCATTGGTATATCACATGCCCTGGCTGGTCAAACTACCTAAGCTTTGTTGCTTGTTTTTAATAGAATGTCAAATTTGTTCTGCTTGAATACTTTTCTGTGTCTAGGACATTTACCATTAATTTTAATCTGTTGCCTCATGCAGGGAAGTCAGGTTGGGCTGCACCACGACTGAAGGATGCTGCTTTGTCTGAAGACAAGTTGCGTGAAAGTTATGTGGAGGTGTGCTCAAAATTTCATGTTACTGATGCTTCATAGCAGTCACAAATTGTTTAAAAATGAAAGTAACATTTTTAATTGGACTAGTTATAATGCAGTGCAAACATTATACTAAAGATTTTGGATACATGCAATTTAACTAAATTTTAAATTTAAAAGGTTTAAAATCAATTAACTAACTATTTTTGATGAAAGGGTTCTTGTGAGCGAAGAGTTGTGGGTTATGGGACCATTAAAAGTGGACAAGCTTTTAGAATTAAGAGTCTGGTTTGGGGAGGAGGGTGGGGGAGAGAGAGAAGTTAAGATCTGCAAGTAGGAAGATCAACAAATTAATCCTAGTAATAACAGGCTTAGGAGTTGGAATATTGGGCTGAGATTAAGAGAGTATACACCATTTATTGTAGAAATCTAATTAGGGTATCGTGGGTATTGAAGATCTGGGAAATATTCCCTTAATGTTAGGATTTTCATAAATTTCTATTGACATAGCCCTTCATAGATATGCAACTCAGGTAGGTTAGGTTGGTTCGAGGGCTAACCAAACCCAACCTCTATACCTCCCAAAGCTAACCCAACCCAACCCAACCTAGCCTTAATCGGCTTTCTCTAACTCAATCTAACCCAACCGCATCTTAAGCTAAACTCGGGTTGGATCAAGATGGTATCAAATGAGGTTGGGGTGAGTAGGGCAATGTTATTGGACTAGATCAGGTTGAATAGATACTTTAAGGTTGGGTTAAGGTTTGAGACATTTTTGTTGGATTGATATTTGTTCCATTGAAGCCTTAACCATCCATCAGTTTTGATCGTACACTTGCAGAATTTTAGTCTATAAAACTAAGATGTAATTATATGAAGAATGTAAGTAATTTTTGTGAACCAAAATATGAATTATTTAGCCGAAGCCTCTAGTCTAAATTTATATAACATGGACCCAGCCTACTCAAGGAGTGGGAGTGTTAGGTCATGTTCTGGTTGAGCCAAAACCAAGTTGCAGCCCTACCTTCAATCATTACAAACCAAAGTAACTTAGGCATTAGACAAGTTAGCAATAAATTTAGCTTCCTATAGTTCATTTTTGATGTGGTCATTTGAAAAATGTCTCATTGATAGCCTTTATATGTTAAAAGGTCCTATAACAATTGTTTATAATTCTTTCTGCTGTATAAAAAGGTGTCGTAGTGCACGAGGCTCCCACCATTTCAGTGTCTAGGGAGGGTTCAATGTAGTCAGCCTCACCCTTGCAGGCAGAGAGACTGTTTCTGTGTTTCAAACTTGTGACATAAGATCACAATGGAACAATGTTACTGTTGCACCCTCTAAAAAAATAAGTTGATCTCTACCACACTTTTCTGTAAGATGTGGAGATGATGGTGTTGTAATTTTAAATGATGTGTGCTTATTTATCTAGTAAATGGTTGCAGTATCTGAAATTTGTAATCATTGATGTTATTTCCCTTTTTCAGATTATTACAATAATGCGGGCACTGTACCAAAAGTGTAAATTGGTACATGGAGACCTCAGTGAATACAATATACTCTATTTTGAGGTGAGCTATGTATTGCTGTTTTGATATATAAATCTGTGCTATATTATAGTACTTCTTACTCATATATGTAGTACATGCCTTCATTTTGGTTCTGTTATTTTGCAGGGTCACTTGTACATTATTGATGTTTCGCAAGCAGTAGACCTTGATCATCCTTGTGCACTAGACTTTTTAAAAGAAGACTGTGTCCATGTTTCAGTAAGTTGATTTGCTTGTCTAGATTGGAATTTTATCCGATCTATTTTAACCCTTCAATGTTGGGTTGCAGGATTTCTTTAAAAAGCATGGAGTTGCTGTAATGACAGTTAAGGAGCTATTTGATTTTGTGATTGATCAATCCATTGCTGATGAAGATGTGGATGACTATCTGGATAAGGTATCTCCGTGCATTATATATTCTGTTTCCCTTTTTGAATCATTTCGACCAGACCCTGTCTCTACAAAGCTTGTTTGTTTTATTTTTATTTCATTTCCCCTTTCCTTGGAAGAGAAACACAGTCCTGATTTTTATAGTCCTTCAGGTTCAGCAAAACGTTGTGGAAAGAGGGCAGACGGTTGCTTATGATGATGAAATTGCACCAACCGTGTTTGTCCAGGTACTCTTGTAAAACAGAAACTGTTGTTGAAGTTGTTGGCTCACATTTTTGCGATTGTTGGATTTTTATATCCTTTTCTGTCATGTTCCTTGTTATGTTAGGCCTGGACTGCTTTCATTAATCATATAATCCATCACAGGGAGCCTGCATGCAATATTTGTAATTCTATCATTCTAGTAGCGTGAAAGTACTGGGTTTCACGTCACTATGTTCTATCTAGTGATGAATGGGCCCGTCTTGTAAGTCTTAAATCTTGGAGCTCTCTAGTTAAGGCATCAAAATAGGATGCTTTTAAAGCTGCAGCTTCTGATTCTAATTCATGCTAATAGTTCACAAAACCAGGATTTACAATGTAACTGGTAAACAAATAGTGTTTGACAGTATTGCGACTTTTAGATCCATCCCGTAATATTTTAGCTATCAAGTTTTTCTTTCTTGTTGTATCATTTAATTATGATGACCTGATATAAGACTTTGTTGTGACTACTACTTCCACTGAAGATGGTTCTTGAATGAATAATCTGCTGACTAGCTGTTGCCTGTGCTGTGCATGATACACATTCTCAAGACAGTAGATTATGTAAAGAAGTGCGAGGAGGATCTTGTTCAGATGGCAATGCTCTCACGTCCATCATTTACTTATGAGCCAACAGCAGAAAAGATTTATGACCAACCCTACTAGGATTCATACAGACTAGAAGTGAAAGTGCCCTACAGCAACAGCAGGATGCAACAAAACTGAGACCTCCTCGAAGTCTTCAGAGGATTTGCAGACAAAGTGTTCTTTGGAGGACAAAACTGCTGAAATAGACACAGATGATGACAGTTCTGTTACTAGCTCCGATAAAGATGGGTCTGCATCCGAGCCTGAGATCAAGATGGGTCCTGCGGAGAAGAGAGCTGCTAGGAAAGAACATAAGAAGAAAGTGAAAGAAGAGAAAAGGAGGCTCGCAAGACAAAGATCCCCAAGGCTGAGAAGAAGAGGAGGAAGAAATTGGCCAAACCTAAGTGCAGCAGGTAGCATTTTCTCTCTGACATGCGCATGATTTTGTTTCCATGCGATTAATTGTAACTATGTCGAGGGTTTTTATTTTTCCCTACAATTTATATTTGCCCTTTCAGAGGGGACAGAACTTAGGTGTGTCAAAGATACTGAATTGTTTTATTCATGTTTCGAGTTTGTAGAGCCAGTGATGGCAAAAAATGGTTTCACTGATATTATTTGTTCTGCACATCTCGACTTTGCCAAAGACTTGCAAATACATCTGCCCAACATCGTCTATGCCCCGATGTAAGGCGATCAAATGGTGTTTCCCTGGCATATCTACTTCGGAATCGTACATGGTTATATGTCGACCTTGCTCACTGACACCAAGTTCCAAGAACCCTTCTTGACCTCAAAGCGAGCTAAGAGAAGGGACTACCTTCTTAACCTTTTAGGTACCTTTAAAACATTATGAGCATCTCTATTTCCACACGTTATACTAGAAGCATCCATCCAAGGATAAACGGTTTACATTAGTGGTATTCCACAGCCTGGTCATTTTTGGCAGGCACATTATTATTTTAAACCAACTGGCACATGGACTTCTATGAAAATTTATGATATGCTGCTGAACACGACCAATTCTCCGAGCAGCCGAGTTTTACCGTTCTACTTAATGCTGCCCGATTGTGCAGCCATGGTTGAAGCTTCGGTCCATGACAATGCTATCTTCAATTAGCACGCATGGTTGCTAATAGAACCATGGGCTCTAGTGGGACGGACATTGGGCTGGAAAAAAAAAAAAATTTTTTACATGTGTATCCTCTTAAATATTTCAATTTATATAAATATTTTTTAAATTAGTATTATATTAATTTTATAAATATTTTTATATATATATCTACATCGTTGTTAAAAATTAACGATTTAAAATTAAAATGACTAAAATACTCTTATAGATGTATATCAAAAAGTAAAACTTATAAAGATATATATGTAAATAGTAATTTAATAAGAATATTCTTATAAATTTGAATGTTTGGAAGGTATACATGCAAAAAATTTATATTAGAATATTTTGGGTATGATACATCATTCTTGATTTCTTAATTCTTTCTTTATTCTAATGAAGAAAAATTAATATGCATAACTAAAATAACAAATATGCTTAATTTATTGACTTTTATAGATAATTTTTTTTATCAAATAATAGATCAAAATTATTTATTAAAAATAATAAATCGTAACCATCCATGTTTTCTCTAATGTATAATAATATGTTTTTGAGAAAAATATCTAAACATGATATTAGATGGATAACTTGTACATTTATATAGAATAGACATAGTTATAGATTTGAAGGCATATTACATAACAATGAAAATTTATAATCTTATTATATTTATTTAAAATTTTATCAAAAATATCTTCGTAAAATATATAAGATATCTCATGTTATTATAACATAGACATAATCGTTCCATTTACCTAAAATAAATAAATATAATATTTAATATATAAATATTATATAATGTCATCATATTGTTATATTATGTAATATGTTATTATATTATCGAGTAAGAAACTCAAATCTATCTAGATGAAATAAATAAAATTAATTAAATATTACATATATATCCTTCTTAATATTCAAATTTGTACAAATATCCTCATAAATTGCTATTTAGATACATATTTTATAATTTTACACACTATCCATAAAATATTTTAATCTTTTAAATTTTCCACCATTAAATTTTTTAACGACATTAGTTGATGTAAGTATATATATAAAAATAAAAAAAAGAAGGATAAATATGTAAATAAATATTTTATAAGTATATATATATATATAAATATCAATTTTAAAAAACTATTCGTATAAATTTGAATATTTAGAAAAATATATACTCAAAAAATTTAAAAAAATCTTAAGACAACTATTAGCATTTCAATAACCAAATAAGATTACAAGAGCAGTCCCCAACAAATTGTATGATTGGCAGTAGAATGAGGTCTTTGAACCCATAATGTACCCTCTCAAGCATGAAATGAAAACGTTCACCTGATTTGCATCATCCGCAAACCTAGAACTGTATATAATGGGTTATATCCAGAACCTTCTGCAATTCTAAATTCTAGAAACATGATTAGAATCACAACCAGGCATGGAAGTACTTATATTTTCCAAGTGAACTTTGCCGCCATACACTTAGTTCCATAGTTTTGGAAAGCAGAATTACACCCCCAATAAGAAGCAACACCAAGACATACAGAAACAGCTCAGGAAAAAAAAAAAAAAAAAGAAAGAAATGAAATGAAAACAACATTTTCCAAAGTAATTGGAGTTTATTAATCACCAAATGCAAAATTTGACAGCATTTTCCTATTGGATAAATTTAGTTTGTTGTTTACAAAGCATTCCCCTTCCGCACAACACAAATTACAACAGAACAAATGGTACAGGGAGAGGTTAAATAACAGGCCAAAGGGGAGAAGACAAATTCCGATAGGTATCAGAAGGCCTTTTAGCCACCTAGACACTAATGTTTGAGGTACTCGATCCCCTACATACTTTCTGTTGAAGAATGTGATCCCTCACCTTCTGAAGTCAAAAGACAGACAAGCTGCAGATGCTACCTTTTCACGAAGATGGAACTTCTTGGCTATCAGTGGACGGACATCTTCAACCCCAACCAAACTCTCCAAGAAGGGGAGCAACGAAAGCAGTTCTCGATCATTACGGTCATCAAACCAGCTTTCAATAGGAATACCATTGTCAATTTGAAATCCAAATGCCTGACAAATTAAAAAGATAACATCAACATCCCCTCTCACACACAACAAAGAACAGTACTACATAGCATTGTAGAACAGAGCACTGACAGATAAATAATCACATTGGCCCTTCATATGGCAATTCTTTGATCTCAATGACCACAATGAGGTATATAACTAAAATTGGCTTTCCTAAATAACTGCAAAGGTGTCTTTATCGCAATAAGTAGGGTCACATGCTTCATAGCTAAAAAATATCATTAAATTAGTCCAAGATTTGCCGTACAAATCGGTACCGTACCATATGAGACATACTATACCATACTATTACCTTATCAACACTCGATACACCAAACCTTACTGTACCATACCATGTACCGATACTGTAATAGGATGGTACCAGTATGGGATCCAATACTGAAATGGCAAACTTTGAAGCCAACACTAGGGAAAACGTTGAGTTATACACTTAAAGTAGAAATACCAACCATGAAGTGCTATAGGAAACAATCAGCATTTGCAATTCTTACATATGAATATTTGAGATAAATAGTTGACAAATTAACTTTTCTTTTATAATTTGACTTTAACCAATCCAGGAGTTCTCAATGACTCAAAAGCTGGAGCAATAGTTAACCAAGAGCCCTGATCAATAGTTTCTATTTTATACTACACTTTTACCCTGTGATTACCCATAGCAGATAAAAAGAACTACCTGAGGTGAATTGTCGATGATGATGACATGTGCCAAATCACGGCCAAGAACTGACAGATCCTTCAAATAATTACCCTCCACAAAAACACAAGACTCCCGATAAACACGGTGGCGGAATAACTTCCTTTTGGATCAAGTACATTGAGGAGCTGTTCAGCATATATACTCTGACTGGCTGTGAATATAATCGTCTCAAATAGGCTAGCAACCCTCTCCAAGAAGTCCTTAAGATGAGGACGACACCGTACATAAATTGTATGTTCTTTAAAATTGAAATTAACTGGAAATGTAAAATCTGCATCTTCACATGGTTCCAGGCTGGAATGCACTAAAGTCTCTGCCAAGAAAACATAATACATTAATAAGCATATAACAGTGGGAATCAAACAGCAAAAGACAGACATCTTACACATGATGGAAACACGCAGATAAAGCTAAATCACAATATATTGAAAGACGAATGTCCCAACTATGAGATATGGAGTTTAGGCCCACTAGTACTCAGATACAGAGCAGACATTCTCAAAATTTGCTTCAAACTCGAGTATAGGTCTGAAAAAGACGCTGCAGTGGCTAGCACACTACAATCAGGTTAAGTGTTGAAGACCACAGAATATTCTGCAAACGTTGATCACTATCAGGTGACCGTACGAAATTTATGAAAGTTGGCATGGAATCATGTTGGTAGGGAAATCATGTTATCTGTCTGAATCAAACATGACCTGCATAGATGATGCAAACAAAAATATTGGTTCATGCACCTGGTTCTAGTTGATTAAATGGAACTTACCAAGTATGATATCAAGTTGTGCCCTGGGTAATGTGCCAATGAGATTAAACTCAACTCAACTCAATTAAGCCTTAATCCCAAGCTAGTTGGGGTCAGCTACACAAATTCCATTTCTCCATTCTGCTAGTTTAGAAATGTACCAATGAGATTAACAAGCAAAAATGCATATTTGACTCAGATAATAAGATTTCGACAATGCATAGAAGCATAATGATTGTAAACTGTCTGGAAAGTCTTCCTCACTTTTTGCACAGTCAGAATTGATAAGTAAATACTTGTTAAATTATATAAGCATCAGCTTGACTGTAAAACATACAAGTGGCCTTACAATGAACAAATAGTCAAGATTACATAAAGCTAACAGTTAAAAGAATAAAAATAATTATGATGTCTAATTTTAACTAGGGCGCTAACTCCCAATCAGCAACTTTATCTTGTTTAAAGACAAAAGAGTTTTGCTGCACTATTGGAGCATCTACAGAGTACTCAAACAGCAATTGTGCATAAATAACTTATTTATATAGGATAATAGGAGGCTAGCGAGACAGTAACGTTCAAATGAGTTATATTAACCCAAGAAAAATACTTTCGAGAATGTCTTAGAAAAGGTAAACACTTTAGACAATAAAGCACATTAAGCATCAGATACAATTCTAAAGTCAATATTAGACCAGAAAAGCCACATGCTTATCAAGTAAAATCAGAGGAAGTTAATATATGGTACCATCCAAATCCAGTACAAGGGTAATTGAAGGGCAACTCCTTGTTTGCTTTGGCAAGAGCATGGGCCGAAATCTTGGAACTACAGCTGACAAATCAGGCAGATCCTTGATGAATAAGTATGGATCAAATCATCAAACTCATCACCCTCATCAGGCTCCACACAACCTTCTGTTGACATTGAATTATGACTTTGTTCATCAATACACTCCAACTTAGAGTTCTGCATTGCAAGATATATGGCTGAAACTTCGGAAGAGAGGTTCCCAGAACATTATATTCATCGTCGCATGATGAGCTTGCATGATTTGATTCCATATGAAGAGTATGCAAATGATTTGTCAAATCAGCTTTATCATCATATGCACATGCTGACATAACTTCTGTTCTCTTCTCGATATGTTCCTGCTGATTTTCTAGTGGACCACAATAGGTGTCAGCCTTTGATTCTTCAACCTCAACATCATGATGGTTTGCTTCATCCTTGCTCTTGAACAAGTCCATAACATCAGCTGCAAAAAAGAGAACAGACTTATTACAAACCCTGGCCACAATACCTAGTACGAGATAAAAGTCAGGCTTGTGGTCTAAGGAAAATTAGCTAGAAGCTAAAGAACACATATTGTAAATAATCTAAGATTACCTTATCACAAGACATACGCAGGAAAGAAAGACCAGAATGTAAATGTACAGTCATACCAAAAACTGCATGAAACACCTTCGTTATATACGATACCTACACAATAAAGTTCCAATCCTTACTACCGACCAACTTCCATTCTCACTTCTGCATCTTGATGATTAAAAGTAGCAAAGACTAAAATTTGAACAAAATGAACCGTTTTTGTCCTGGAGCGATCCAAGACCAACCCAAATTTCAGTTTCAGTCAGTTTTGGTGATTATGGCAAAAACTGACCTATGTTAACTATTTTGAAACAGGCTTATATTACTATTTTGAGGCTGATAGGAGACTTTTGTGACCGGAATCTCAGAAGACAAGAGGGACAATTGATGTCACCTCAATGCTTCCTATTTGTCTCCTTTGAAAGTTTCCTGCTGGGATATGGGATGGACACCATTCATCCCTCTCCCACCACGATATCTTGCAACTCTTCTCCCTACAGGCAATTAAAAGGAGGAATTGGCCAAAAATTCTATCAGATTGATATGGATCAACACTGAAAACAGTAGAGATTTCAAGAGGTAACAAAATTTACACTATTAATTTTAAATAAATTATTATATAAATATATAAAAGCAAGAAAGATCTATTAGATTACAGGAAGACCTTTTCTGGTGTTATTTTTAAAGTATAGCCCTTCAAATATCTTTAGCAATTAGGTTATGTGATCATTAACAGATTGGTAGAATGATGTGAATCTATATTAGTTTCAGCCCAGAAGTACCAAAACAACACAAATTATAACCTAAATAACTCATAATACGATAAAATGATTTAAAATAACTTTATTTTTTCACTCACAAATTTCCTTATTTTTAAATTTTATTCCGAATTTTTTGACCAAAACTACCAAAACTACCAAACCAAACTGAACCTTGAAAAATGCTATGCTGTTCAATTACTGTTATGTGCTCTGGTTATTTCACCATGGACAAAAATTAAAGGTTTCTAGAAATGACCGATCAGCCCCTAGTTTTGGTTTCAATGTCCAACTAAAAGGAGTTAAAAAAAAATACCAACAAGATTCCATGGACCAATAAAGTAAACATATAAATGAAAATCTTGAGCAACTCCACGCCAAAAAAGTGTAATAGCAAGCAAATGAAGAAGACACTTGTATGATCTCAGTGACTACTATGTCATAAAATTAAGTTGACCACAACCTCCAATGTTGAGAATACTTTCAAATATATTAGCATAAATATTAGTACATCCATGCAGCACAGCTACTGACATATGCATGGCATAAAGATGAAGTGAATAAAGGTAAAAATTCTTCAAGATATAGAGAAAGTACAGAAAGAATTATAATTTCCAACAGATGGCAAGATAACTCAGGAGAGTAAAATGTACTGTAAAGAAATTGAAACTTGCACAAGTGAATGGAAAGAGAGTGAAACAAAGAGGAACTTGTGCAGATACTGAGCATATGGTAGGAGATTTCTATCCAAGAGGGACTGAGGAGCTTGTACAAACTATCAGCATTATGCTATGATCTTGAAAAGCTCTTATTTGCATGAAAAATTGAAAAGGCACCAAAATGACTATGATATAATTAATATAGCGATTAAATCACCACTGTAGACCAATCTCAAGATGGAGTCATCGGGATTTTCTTCTAATACCCATAACATGAATCTACCATCTAACAATCTCTAACAAGTAATAATTTTCTGGTCAACATTATTATTATTCATGATGAACTACTTTAGAGAACATAACCAAGCAATTATACTGTGTATACAACTCAATGGAAAAGCACCCATAACGCCATGGCTAACTAAATAAATATATACAAGTTCTATTGGTTAAATTCAAGGTATTAAAAGTAAATTTCATGCTGTGCCAGTTACCATGGGCACAGTGTGTGCTATTTGCTGTTCCTCACTAAATGAAAGAAAATTGTTAACAAAGAAGTATCAAGAAGGTTGACATAATAGGCATATCGTAGAGGATAAAGAAAAGATTTCAGAATATACTCTTAATCTTGGATAAAGAAAGATTGCTAAATCAGATATCAAAAAGAGAGACAGAGGATTATCATCATGGATTTCAGACCTCTAAATGAGTAAAAAGGACAACATGGTTTTAAACAGTCAAAAATTTTAAAGAAGCATTTCACTAAATATACTCCAAGGAATACAAAACTAGAGAAGAGAAAAGGACACTCGATTTATTTATTACTTAATATTAGCAAAGCCTGTCTAGATACCTCATCCAAGCAAATGATTAGCTAATACACATTAGACCATTTTGTAATTTTAACTGAATTCAGATTTGAACCTTTTTCTGTGAACCTGATTAGGAATTTGGTCAACATAAACAGCACCATGCTATAAAATAGTGTATGACCCAAATTGTGTCATGGATTTAAGTATCATGTAACCATAAAGGTGACATTCACCATAGTTATCAAGTCTATTGACATCAAAACTACCAGCAGCCAACAAAATCTGAATGAGTCTAAATATATCCATATTTCAGAGTATAAGTTGCTAAAGGAAGGGACACAAAACAGGTATTTGATTGAATTATGTCATTATTGAATTGCTAGTACAAATTGAATTAAATTTGGGGAAAACTTTTACAGGTACAAACCCCGACTCCCTCCCCCCAAAAAAAGAAGAAAAAGAATGCTATCATCAATTGGGAAGAACTTCAATTTTTTAATCCACTAAAATTACAAACTACATACCTTTATCAGTTATGCCACCACAAATGTCTTTATGATGATGGAAGGAAGGGAAATATGGTATCCACCGCATGTTCTGCAGCATTATCTTCAGATTGCTGCTATAGCATTAAAGTCAGTGATGAAAATTAAAGTTAGAGAATTCAATTGTTAGGCTTAACTACTAAAGCAAATATTGACCAAAGCACAGCTTAAACATGAAAATCAGTGACGAATTTAGCATTAAATGGACATAAAAAACATAATGAAGATAAACAAACACATTAATCTACAAACATAAACCAAGTAAAATAATAACACCAAGTTATCAAGATAAATGAATCCATTAATCCACACATATAAACCAAATGAAACAATTGCAATGAAAACACTTGTCCGGTATCAACTTGCATTTTACATATCTCCAATAAGTGTTTTCTTATGTAATCACAATCAAAATCTCAGAATTATGCCTGTGAGCAAAAAAAAAAAGGCAGAGCACACTGGGACAATTATGATGATGCTTTGCTAGGTTAAAGTAACATTAACAAAACATAAAAAATTTGTGTGGATCTAGGACAAAAAATACGCTTCACTATAAATGCAACTACTTAAATTGCATGATTGGCATCATTGACCACCATAGTGTAGACAGGAAATTTAAGGTTCATTCTAAAAATGCAATGCAAGGATAGACCTAACGTCCAAATATCGTTCACATAAGGCAACAGCCAATTATGAGTAACAAGGTAGTTGGTGAACAAAGAGAAGATATTTTGATCCACTAGCATAATATTGTACATCACTTCCACCTTTGATGATTTCTTAAACACACCCAAGAACTCCAATTAAATGTGGTTAGAAGAAGAATATCCAAATAATAGATAAACATGCCAACATGATCTATAATACTACATTGGAGTTTAATGGAGTAATTATAGGAAGAACCATCTAGAAAAACATCATATTGCTTGACCAAATAAAAAAGTTTAGGAGTTTTGCATATGCATAAAAGAATATTTAATTAATAAGTATGACGAAACCTGTATTACAAACTACAACACCCATAAAAAGCAGCTTCTCAAATGAAAATAAGGTCTCCTCTACCTAAACTTAATTATTATGATGCAAAAATTTAAAGCAAAGAAATTTGCAATACAAGATACAAGGATTTTCATACAGCAAGAGTATAGGTGCAAAACATGACAACAAAAATGAAGACCACTACCTTATGGCAAAGGGAAATTGCATCTGCAACCGGGATGCCCTGATTCTCATCTTGTGCCACATCACAGACAGAACGCAACTTCCTTCCCACCTGCGCATATCTATTTTCCTTGACAGAATTTCATCTGGAGAAAAAAAACAAGTTGATTAATGTCACCATTATGAACAAAAAATTGCAATTAAACTCCAATAATAGTTTCGAACAAACAAGAAAATACTTTTGTAGATGTCAGATTTGGTAAAATACTTTAGGAGAAAAGAAATTGCAGGATCATGGCTAGTACTACAATACAACTGACCTTCCAAGAAAAAGTGTATGCTCTGGTAAATTAAACTATGAATACTAAGGTAAACATATATCTTGAAATAACAGGAAGAAAGAATATTAAATCAATCTCTTACCTCAGCGTGTGTATGATAATCTGGAAGCTCACATAGAAAAAGATGAAAGATCGACGAGTTTTGAAGTGATAGTTTAACCACAGATATATCAAACCAGGTTTTATTATAACCAGGCTATATTTATATTTTTAACAACATTATACCAAAAAGTGTAATGGGAGACAGATGGGAAAAATTACCAGATTTTTGTTTTTTGCAGATGATGTGATAAGCTCTGTAACTTTCTTGTCACCAATCACGGTCACCTTTTTTGGTTGTCTACAAGATCTAGTATTAGCATGATCTCTGGAAGCATTTCTTGCAAGAACCTTTTTTCTTGTTTGCATCGTTCAATCAATAAAATAACTGAGTCTACAAACTTAATATCTGTCCTGCCTTAGCAGATGGATGATGATGGTGAAAGATGCCACAACCGCAAACATCTTCGCTTACAAATGTGTCAAATTCCTCACCTGAAGCTAATACTCCATCTGTAGTCAAAAGAAGGAAAATGCTGACAACCAATTAAAGTTCAGACTTGCTGCAGCCTTCAGATTACATGCCTAGCTTAAATATATCAAAAAGAGTAAATATAAAATAACATCTCATAAATTATTTGCAGCAAACAACACAAGCAAGAGCTACAGGTAAAATTTCTGAGCTTGCCATGTGGACAACAGACAGAACATGAAGACCATTTATTAACAGAAATAATAATCTATTGCAACTGAAATTTTCTTCACATGAGAAAGAGAGTACATTAGATGCCTACTGTACTACACTTAAACTTGCAAAGCAAAAGAGCTATATTCTTGACAACCAAAACCATAAAACAACCCATCAATAACATGTAACAGGATTCTAAGGATTGGACACATCTGGAACCACTAGGTTTAAGTCTAGATCTCATGACGTACATGATAGAGGGACCAGGATGTGTAAAAATCTACCTGCCAAGTATAGCTATTTGAAACAAGTTGCAGACTAGGTTTCTCTGGTACTTAAGATTGGAAGTTTACATTTGGAAATGAATGAGTAACCTACCTCTCCACCAGAACTAAGCAATATCCCAAGAAAAAACTACAAAAAGAACTGCATTTTGTTCCTGAAATTTTGTCTCCTTCTCTCTCTCTTATTTCTTTTTATTTGTTGGCTATATCTAGTTCAGTCAACAGATAAATAATTGAAGATGACCTCAGCAAAACCCTTGCATGAGTAATATACACAAATTGATACATGTAAGTGGACAGCAAAAATTATTGTTTCCGCTGAGTTTGAAGGCATGATACTTTTATAATCAGAAACTACAGGAATAAATACAATTTTTGGTGAATTAAACAGAATTAAATTCCAAGATCTTGCAAGATCCCTCTAAACCATGAACATGAAGCCACATTCTCCTTTAGCTTTGCATTCAGTTCTTGCTCACATGCCACCAAACTTGCAGGCCCTAATAGTGTATTAAAAAGAAAGCCAGTGCTAGAAGAACACTGCTGACTGAGAATATCAATAATGCAATTTGCAACTTAACACTTATTATAACTCCATAATTACCATAGCAGGATGCCAAAGTATTTTGATCTCAAGTATTGCATAAAAATACATGCGGTGAGCCTTACTGCACCTATATCAGATATCTTATGACTTCTATGCTAACTCCCAATATTGATACCACAGACAGCAAAGCCTTTGATATCCTTCTTTGCAAGTTCCACTCATGTAATCCCAAGTTTTTTCACTCATCATTTACCATGCGTGCAAAAAAATAAGCATATCTTTTTGAAGTTTTCTTGTGGTCTTCATGGCACAGGACCAAACAATTGCCACTTGAATTACCACCACAATATTTTCAACCAGCGCAACATTTTAACTTCATGGACTTGTGTCCTTATGATACAGGTTTACAGTCTACCAACATATATATTACTCATTTCAGCAAAATGGATCTTGGCCACAATTTTATTAATCAATAAACAGACCCCTGAAACATTTTTATCCTTGAAGTTGTCTCATAAAATATTAACCTTATTGTTGTCACAAGATAACTCGTTTGATATGATATTCCAGTAACATAGTTTATTATAGTGCCCCTAACATACACGTAGAAATGCCAATGTGGATACTCAAATTTTTGTTGCTGTTATTGCCCTTATCTTCACTAAATTTGGTAATGAACTTTCTATTAGGATTGTAACATAACCAAGCCCTTCAACAAATAAGCACTCCCAATCCCAAACTTTAATTTCCTCCCACTTTGTCCAAAACTTCACCAAGTATCAGGATTGTTAAAGCATCTTTCCCTACAAGAATGAACATAAACTACAGAAACCATTGAATTGTTCTACCTACCTTAGCTCCAACACCATTTCTAGAAACCTGACACACTGATAAAATATGGTTCTAAACTGTTCTCAAACTTTGGTAGGTTACACCATGTCCACAAACAAGCTCAATTTAATGGGATTACAGTTAGTTAAAGTCAAGTTTCAAATGAACATTCTACATATCTCCTATAAACAGAGGAAATATAGCACTATCTGGAAAAAGGGTACAAAGGGTGATGGCTGAATGACGATAATGCCTATCGTAATAATAACGCAAGAAAATTGATATCATTACGAAAAGAAAGTGCCCAAAAAAGCCCTTTATTATTAAGATACAAAATCATGAAACCCATAAGCAAAATAAAATTGGTTAAAAATTATTTGAAACAGGTGGGAATCAGAGCACATAAAACCACCCAAATTAAATAGAAAAAATATTAGATTCAAAACTCTAAGCTATCCTGCAGCAATTTTATACATATGAAGCGATCTAGAGAAAAGTGTAAACAAATGGGAAACGTGTATTGGGATTCACCAAGCCTGACCCTTTCAAGTGTTCAAAAAACCAGTGCCATGCAACATATCAGTCATGACCTATAGCAAACAACAAAACAGCTAGCACATTGTAAATCAGATTTACGAAGACCAAGCAACCATAAATAAAAAAGAATAAACACATACATGTAATTTATTAGGCAATATAATGATATGACTCAACCAAGTTCCAGAATGTTCTATGACCTAGTGACAACCTATAAAAAGTGCAAAGTGGTCCTAATCCTGTTGATCATGCCCAATTTTGGTATAAAGCAGTCTTATGATACAGAACCATGTAATCATTGATTTGATGAGGGTTATAACACTATATTTCCATAAGCAGCTATAGAGTGTGGAATATGGGAAGGAAATGCAGGAGCTTTAGGGGTTTGGGCAGAGATGAAGCGAAAGTTAGGAAGGGTGGTAGATAATAAAATTGAGGACAGTTTTACATTTGCTTTCAGTAAATTATTCTATCTCCTCAACATTACTTCATCTTAACATCTCCAAAAATAGATAATGAACTGGTTATTCTGTGATTCATGCCTGAAGCTGATTTGGGGTGAACTTGTTCAGGAAAGTTCATCTAGCCTCCAGCCGGCACAGCTTAACTCAACTTGTTGTGACTTGGCACCTCATAGTATATCATTAGTAATAACAGGATGTTGGACTATTTTGCATCTCCACCCAGATATTTCCAAGTCCTTCAAGGACATCAATATAAATAACTTCCCCTCCTACAGAGGGCTCTTGTAATCTTCATCAACAAATCTGCTCTTGTATCTAATCTCTTTCACCTACATACTTACACATGCCTACCTCATCTAGTCCATCTTCCTCCATCAATCTTATACATCTTATTATTGGCAAGATACTAACCTGCACCACATTGTCAGCCTTCCTGTGAACCTTACCTCTGTCTTTTGAAAGTGCATTCCTACTCTACTAACTGATGCTATAACTTGCTCATGATTTACAAGAAGCAACACTTTTGACCGATAAGTGTCTGTTTGAGCTTTGTTCGATGACATGTTCCGATCTTTCTGTGTTGAATAACAGATAAGATTGGTATTCACCATCAATCCCTTCCCTTCAAGCCCTGTCCCATCTAGCTTTTCCTATTCCTCGATTGTTGTGGAAAACGGATTTCATCCATGAATTTACGTTCAAGAGGTTGGGACAGGCCTTGCTGATTCACATTAGTATCATCAATAAACTTTGTACAGCATTCCTAAAATCCCACAAAAAATTGTAAGGGAAAAATCAATTGAAAAAAATATGAATATAAAACAATTTACCTACTTCAATCACACCAATATATACAAATTGCAAGTAAAACTGTAGAACTTTACAAATTCGAATCACTATTAAAGATCACTCCAAAGTACTGTTTGAAAAACAAACTTAGTGGAAACCCTAGAAACAGAGAACAAAATCATAACCAGACCTTATTAAACCATTCATGAAATGCAAGCAGAAATCATGACAAAAAACAATCCAACTACACAAATCAGACGCTCAGAAGAACAAAACCAACACCATCACCTGTTATCTCAATCCGTCAGAGAAATAGAGGCATCGGCAGAAGAGATGAAGAGCGGAAGAGCGGAAGAGCGGGAGAAAGAGACTTTGTACCCTAACCCGTCGGAGACCAGGGGAAAATGTTTTCCCGTCTCCCGTGGATAAAGGTTTAGGGAGAGAAGAGACGACGAGCTGCCAGGGTTTTTGGGCAAAGATCTAGTGGGAGAGAGAAAAAAATGAATCAGAGAAAGATTCCGTTGGTAGGTTAAAAGGTCCGCTCGACAATTAAGTTGTATCACTATGGTATGAATGCTGCCGCGTGGGTTTTACGAGTCGTGTGGAAGTTCACTACCGTGGATTCTTTTCCGAACGGACGAGTGGGCTTGTGGACACGAATTTTTAGTGGCAGGTGGGATGTATCCGTGGGTTGGACAATTATTTCTTCCGCAATGAGTTGGAGGCAATCGTCGACTGGTCAAGGAGAATGGGAACAGGTTGTGGTTTGTATGAAGATTTGAAATCGAGGGACTAAATTGGGAAATAAATGAGAAACTATCAAATGAATTTGAATTTGGAGCTTGGGTACGGGGTGGCTGACGCATGAACCGGCACGGAGAATGGCGGCGCTTTTTTTTTTTTGGCCAGCCGAAGTAATTGCACGCGGGACCCAAAAACGGGGCTCTAAAAACAGGAGAGCTTCGGACACTGACCGTTGTCTGGCTCGCCTCCCATCACCATTTACCAAGACTTATTCAGTTTTCTTTTTTTTTTTAATTGATAAAGGGACCAAAACCCATATATAATCACAAAGCCGGTCTGATCCATTATGTAAGTAACTACCCAATCAACGTCACTATTTGTCTCTTTATAGCTAAGTGTCGCATTAAAATATTTCAACTTAGGGATCAAGTGCTTCAAATCCTTCAGATGGGATGGATATCATTGTGAGCAATCGGCGATCTTCAAATCAAAATAATAATTATTCTAAAATATCTCTCTAAAATAATATTAGAAGCTCTGAGAACTGAAGTAGCACGGCCAATCCTCTTCGAATTATCCTAAGCCCTACTAAAACTATTGACCAACCATAAAGATGAAAACCACCCGTGGCTTTCAACGTTGATTGCTGATTTTGGATGAAAAATCCAGCACCACCATATGTACCCTTTGCTAATAGGGTATCAAAGCTAATCTTGAGAAAACTAGATGGTGAAAGTCACATGTGAAATGGATCATCCTAGAGGATACAATAAGTATTGTAGAAGTAGCCTAGTTTCCACAACTATCAAAACTAGCCAATGATAAAAAACTTGTGAAGGTTTGAGAGAAAAGCTCCAATGAATGAGGAAAGAGATGCTTCGGCGAATAAAGAAGAAAAGCTTCAGCCATCGACAAATAGTAGGAGTAGTGAGGATCTTTGGAGAAGAAGCAATAGATAGCTACTCTCGCCAAAATCATGAAATAATAAGACTCAACGATCCACAATATAGAAGGAAAGGAGTCTGGAGAAAGATGACTACACAGAATACAAGATACCAGCACTTATCCCTAGGAGAATAGAGGTATAACCAAAAGGAGAATGGCTACTCGACCTTCACCCCATTAATCGATGCAAACTTAATACCTTTGGGTAGACACCATCACCTACAACTAGTCAACACTCCGTAGTCGAAGTTTCATACTCAAGGAGAAAGAATACTAGGACCCATCTCATCACATTGGCATCGCCACTACAATGGCCCCTTTTTCACGTCCTCATATAGCCCCAAACACAAGGGGATATGGTACAAGCAGCATATCTCTAGAATATCTAGAGAATAGCTAGAAAATCTTTAAGGTTGCACCTACGCTAAGGCAGTCAAAGAATCCAAATTCAACTAGACATCAACATCATCACAATAGGCAGAGCCCATCTTCCAGCCCTCATTGTCTGAGATAAGACTTTAAACACATTACAAGTAGATCTTACTATCCCCTCCACCCTACCATCAAAATCATTTGAAAAGGGCTTATGCTTTCATTGCAAAGACTCCAACCACACCAGAAACATCTGTAGCAATCCGATTAAGTGTTTTCACTATCGACACTCGGCCCACCCATATCAATGTTGTCGGACTAGTCGTTTAACAAAAAATCTTATCCACTCTACTTTAAAACTCCAATTACCTCATCGACCTTCTCTCCTTCCCAAAGGACCATTGGACATAGAACATCCTCTTCTAGAGAACTCCTCCATGGCAATCCCAAAACTAGGAATGTGCAAAGCAAAAGCCTTCATCCCACCCTCATGCAGTCTAATGGAGATCCAAGACTGCTTCATGAGGGCAGTGTGATAACCAAATCAGGGCCCAAGCCCGAGTTAAGAAAGCCCAAGTCCAAGACCC
>KE505141.1:100932-122615 GCA_000441515.1 Elaeis oleifera
CCTGCATATTCATATTAAAAATATATAAAATTAAAATTAAAACCATATAAAAGTAAAAATCAACTAAAAATTATAATAAAAATTAAAAATCAAAAATCAAAAAATAACTAACCTAAGATAACTTAACTAGTAAGTCACCATAGGTAACTAGTAACTAACTTTAGGTAAAATCTAACCCATAGGTTAATCCTTAACAGACCTTTAGGAAACCCATTGGTTCCCTTAGGAAAAACTATTCCTGTAGAAAACCCATAGTGTTGTCACCTTAGAGTCACCCTTAGGTAAACCATAGTGTGACCTTTAGGTTTCTTAACCCATAAGCAACTCTAAGGACAACCTGTAGAGTGTTCACCCTGCTCACCTCATAGTGTGTTCATCCCATAGTAGTGTCCACCCTGTGTCCAGCCAGGCCAACCTTAGTGTCCAACCTTAGTGTTGTCCAACCAGTGTCCAACCCATAGGTGTTGTCCATAGTGTCTGACCTTAGAGACCAGTCTTAGGTTTCACCATTTACCCATAGTGCTTGAGTTTAGAGTCCACCTTTAGGTTCATCCTTAGGTAACCTAGTGTCCGACCACCCTTAGGTAACCCAATGTGTAACCTAGTGTCCGACCTTAGGTCTAGTAGTTCACCCTTAGGCTCATCTGAGACCCATAGTTTTGTGTCTAACCTGTGTATATCCTGTGTCTACCTAGTAGTGTGTCCATCTTGTAGAGTGTGTCCACCCAATAAAGTGTCCACCCTGACCATTAGTCTAGAAAGTCTAGAGTGTCTAGGATCCACTAACCCCTAGTAAGTCTTAGAGAGTCGATCCACTAACCCTTAGTGAGTTTTAGAGAGTCTTAGAGTCTAGGTTGTATGTTAGAAGAGTCGTATAGTATCTAGAGTCTAGTCAGTCGTATAATGTCTAGAGTCTAGTTTTAAAGAGTTCTAAAGTCTAAAGTTTGATTTCACTGAACTGTGTGCTATATCCATATCATAGGAGATTCTAGCTGTGAAGGTTTACACACTTGAGCTATAGTCTTTGATGATATTAGTTTATAGTTCATTGTTAGTCTGTAATCTGTTTGTGATATCTTGGCGGACCTTACTCTCTGTTACCTTAGAGTAAGCAAGATATTACTTATAGGTTCCAGCACATAAACCTTAGGTTAGATTTAGAGTCTAGTATAGGTACATAGGTACCCTGAGAAGGTTTAACCTATAGTCTATTAGTAGTATCTTGACGGGCCTCACTTTGTGAGCAAGATTCTACTCTTAGATTTCATTTTATAAATCTTAGATTAGGAGTTAAGCCATAGGATAGTCTTGATTTGTGATCTGTTAGTGGTGTCTTGGCGGGCCTCACTCTTTGAGTGAGAAAGATCCTGCTCATAGATCTTACCATATAAGTCCTATTGGTTAGAAATACTACAGTTCTTCCCTTAACCGGGAAGCTCCCTCAGAGTCGGTCCTAGGGCACCCACGATCCTTGGTTGCATATGTGTGGCTGGTGTCATGCGGTACATGGTATCAAAGCCTATGAAGGCCTTGATATCGTGATGTTGCATGGTATCAGAATAGGTGATCGTGGCGTCCATGGTATCAGAGCTCGGGGAAGGAGATCCTTTTCTCCTAACGGTTCATTCAGAGTTCGGGAGGAGATGGTAAAATGAGTCATTAGTTTTAATTTTTATTGAGTCAGATCTTTTTCTCTACCATAAGTTAATAACAGAACCTAGGAAGAGAGAAGTAGTTTAGTAAGATCAAGGTTTGATGAGCAGTAGGGGCATCAAACAAGATTACTTAGGCTTGGTCTGAGGAGTAGTATCAAAAAACCTAGGCTTGGTCCTGAGAGAGAAGCTAGGCATTTTAGTAAGAATAGGGGTTGATGAGCAATAGGGGCATCAATCATGATTACCTAGGCTTGGTTCGAGGAGTATAAGGATTGTATAACTGACGGATGGTTTGGTGATAGAGACTCGAATGTACCTTTGGGTGTAGGATTGCTTCATGGCATGCCATTATCGATGAAGGTCAGGAGAGTCACTATAGACGTAGGCAGTAAAGATCATAGAGAAGACTACCTTGGGCACCTAAGTTAGGTATCCGTTCCAAACCTGAAGTTTCAGATCCTCTTATGTTAAGTCTCCTAAGATAGGTATCTTTTCTTGACTGCTTACTAGAACTATACAGTTAAGTCTCCTAAGATAAGTGTCTTTTCTTGATCTTTCTTTGCTAACTCTTTCTACCTTTAGATTTGTTATCACAAAGTGGTAGCAAGGATCACTAACATCTTTTAAGAGTCTTTTAGGTATTGAGTCCTTTATTGTGTCTTTTCCATTTTTAGGTGTTCTTTTATATTTTGAGTCTTTTAGATATACCTTATCTAGAAACTAACAAGAGTCTAACATCTTGTAGAATTTAACATATAAGTATTTTCTTCTCCTTATATAATATTCTTTTATTATTTGTCCCTAGCTATGTAAACAACTAGGAACCTTATATATTCTTTCCATTCTTGTAGTTGCGTAAGCAACTAGAAACTTATTCTTTCATTCTTTTCATTCTTTTTGTACTAACTATACAGAATATAGAAATTCTTTTATACCTAGACTACTAAGGTAGCTAGGTATCTAACCTATAGGAATCTAACTTTAATATTACCTAACATATCTTAATCACCTTCCCTCTAACCATTCTCCTCTTGATCATTCTCCTAATAACCACAAAGACTTCCAAGCCATTTTCCAAGTTTTCCTAAATCTCCTCTTAGATCTTTTGATCACTTTCTCCATATAAAATGGATTCATATCCAGAATCTTTATTTAGAAGATATTTTAGACTATCAAGATGATAACCAAAATGACATCCAATCTCTCTATTCTGAATCTGATAATGAGAATGAAAGCCAAGATTATTATCCTCAACATTTGTCATTCTCCAGAATTCAACCCAATCCATTAAATCTAAAGCCAAATTCTCAAAGTAAATCCTTTTTCCACTCTAGTAAAGATGATTCTCAATTTAAAGAATTATTTAATGAAGACTTTTTTGCTAGATATAATGAACATAAAAGACAACAATTCCTTAAACTTACAACATAACCCAAATCATAGAAATCCAATCTAGGTACTTTACAAGGCTTCTATTAAATCCTTTGATTGGTTTGAAAGATATGATTTAGGACAATCTAAGACAAAACCTAAAGCTAGTGATAAACCAATTTCTAAAGTTGAAACAAATTTGTCAAATTCAGAATTAAAAGCTCAAAACAAACATAACTCTGACATAATAAAAGGTAATCATTGTAAATATCTAAATAAGAAAATAACAATCTATTTAGAAAAAGATAAAAGAGTTATTGAATATCTTTGTTCATGCCTTCAGAATAATAATAAAAATGAAAATCCTCAATCTGAGAATTCCCCTCCAAAAATAGAAATAAATAATCAAGATGCTAAAAATAAAGAATCTTTGCCGGAACCAGAAAATAACCAAGTTCAAGATAAACATCTTTCTAAATTAAAATCTTTAAGTCAAAATATAGAATTATACCCAATTGAAATCTATAATGAAAACCCACAAAAATTCTGGACTGACTTACTTTGGAAAATACCAAGAAACTTAGAAACCTTAATAAAATTATCTTTTGATTAGAATTACAAGAACTTGTTATATCTCAAAACTTGCTTACCTTCCACTCTAAATTACCTCCTTATTCTAATAAATCTTTAAAACTCTTCCCACCTAAAGAAAGTAATAAGAAAACTCTTAGTTATCATTCTAACCAAAACCTCTTAGAAAGAGTTGAGCTTGAAGTCAGACTTCAATCTTTAAACAATTCTTATGGAAACCTCAATCATTAATTAAATCTTTGAAAAATTTAAAGAAAAATTTAGAATTAGGAATAAAATCTTTGGCCTGTAAGGTGTAAAAGTCTTTTGTTTATTCTTAATATCTTTCAAAGAAATTAGTTCACCCTTACTCTCTTGTTCCCAGAATCCAAATACTCTAGCATCAGAATACAAACATTATTCAAAGAACATCAGATCTTGACTTCCAGTCAAACCTCTGTTACGACCCTCTTGAAAATTCAAAGGAAAAGGAAGAATTCTAACTTCCATAATCCCTCTGAGAACAAACCATATCTAAACATGAATAAGGAAAAGAAGCTATCCAAGAGGAAGAGACTTCAAATTTCTTTAAAGAAATAGAAGTCAATCTTTACTCAAGTAACAGCAAACCTTCAGCCTCATCCAATTTTGAACCTAGTTCTGCGGATGTTAATAGTTCAATTCTTAAGCAAATAACTTGCCATGCTATTAAGCAACAAAGATTGGAAATATGAAATAAAGTATAAAGAATATTATCTTCTGATCTTCAAGATACTATTCTTAACAAAATCCTTCAACCAGATGAAATTAGAAAAATACTTGAAAATCTTAGTGAATATCTTACGATAGATTGGTGTTGACCAAAGTTGAGTATTCCAAATATAAATATGAATCCTTCTAGCATTATGATTAGATCTTTATATAAAAAATGGTTAGACTAGCCTCTGTTGATTATAACTATCGGTTAGACATATTTTCAAAACTAGTTTCTACAGTCCTAAAAGAATTAGAGATGATAAAGAAAAATAGATATGATAATCTATAGTGGAATTGAAGAAAAAAATTAACTAAAACTATTTATCCTTTTCAAATTTATTACCTCATACACACCCAATTTCCAGATAAAGATGGCATCTTAAAGGATAAACCCATAGAGAAATTTGACATAGAAGATTATATCTTAGTTAATTATATTGACGTTTACTGGAAAGCTGTAAGGTCATCTCAAAATTAAAGGTGTTGGTTAGATGATAGGATATGGATTATAACTGATTTAGTAAACCAACCTAATACCTTATCAGAAAGGAAGGAACTTGGGACATCCTTCTAAACCCAAAAAATTACTCCAACCAGATTCAAAACAAAGTGCAAAATATTTTCAAATAATTATACCTTATTCAAACTCATTACATAAGTGGTAAAGTATACTCTGCATCTTATGCATCTGTATTAGTTCATCCTTCATTCATCTATTCTTTACCTACCTTGGTTAACTAGAGGAAAACTATTCCATTTGAGAGTATCCCAAACTTATCCACAAAAATCTACCTCATGACAGTACCAGAAAAGAAGGAAAAAAATACTACGCTAATCCTTCTTCCAAGATGATTAATTCAAAACTTAGTACCAGACAACGGTTCTCTACTATCAGGGAATCTAAAGAAGCAGAAACAACAAAACATGACTCCCATCAATCAGTCTCACTCAGACATCAACAGCTATAAAAACCATCATCGGGAAATAGCGATATGACTCTCCATCAATCATACTAAACATTCAAATGTTGAATCATTCAAGCCCAAATGCAAGGATCCAAAGGGAATCCAAAGATGTTCAGAATCTAAAAATGTTCTATAAATACAGGTATAAGTTCCTTCCCATTCCTCATTCCCTTCTCATTCACATTTTACCAAACTCGTATCTCCAAATGCCATTCTGAAGGCCTTCCCATTGCCACCATCGCCATCATTCTCGATGACATTACCATAGAAGACCCCATTCCCACTCCATAACTATCCAAATTCAAATGACCAACCCACACCACTTCCTTACCATTTACATCTCATCCTCATCAAGCAACTCTCCCCAAACTCAAGAGCAAAGACATACTCCTCTTCCTGCTCAAACTCCACCACCAATTCAACAGCCAAGTCATCCAGAAGATCAACATTCGACGACCAACACTCCTATTCCCCAGCAACAAAACATTCACCAAAAGATCAACATTCAGTAGTTCATCAGCAGCCAGCTCCATCCATTCTCCTAATTCCACCCAGATTTGAAGATGTGTATAAAGGTAGGTCAGGATGCAGAAGAAGCACACCACCTCTACAGTAGTTAAAGCAATCCGGCACTCCATTATCCAGCACCAGTTCATCATCTAGTCCAAAGACTCCAGCCTCTAAGAGATAGCACATATGGACAGATGCCACCTATTCGCCATCATTAAGTGACGTCCGCAGACAAATAATCAAAAGAGAAATAGAAGGTCCCCAGCATGAAGACAAGCTCAGTTACTTCTCCTAAAAAGCAAAGATGCTCCACCAACAAGACCATCAGCAAGAAGACCAACCAGATGCTTCCAGACCAGCCAGATGCTTCCCCAGCAAAATAGTATCAAGTCCAGTCACCACAAAAGTTGCTCTACCACCAAAAAAGTTAGCTACTTTTTAACTACTTAGCCAGTAAGTTACTTTAGTTATAAAGTAGATTCTCCAGCAAGCCAGATGACTTTACTTCAGCACCAAGTTGATTCAGCGTTAAGTTACTTCAAGCCCAAGAAAAGCTTCTATAAGAAGACCCCTAATGCGACCATTGAAAA
Organism: Elaeis oleifera; assembly: GCA_000441515.1. Taxonomy (NCBI): domain Eukaryota; kingdom Viridiplantae; phylum Streptophyta; class Magnoliopsida; order Arecales; family Arecaceae; genus Elaeis; species Elaeis oleifera. Next base: position 107,350 of record KE505141.1, read on the forward strand.
GCAAGCCTTGGTATCCTTAAAGGAGGCCTTGGCAAGAGCACTTCACAAGCTATCCTAAGAGCCATTGGCTCCCTTGGAAAGCTTATTGAAGATCATATACCAGGTAGAAGTAACAAGCTAGTGAGAGAGTGATCCACTAAATAGTTTCTCTTCTTCCTCTTGTCTTGTACTCTTGTATATATCCTTCCCTTGAGTCCTTGTACAGTCCCATCCTTGTGTATGTTCAAGAGTCCTGTACATAAGTGTGCTTTCAGAATCCTGTAGTCGGAGAGAAGCAAGCTCCTGCAAGTTATCTCCCATCTGTGTAAATACAGTTCATCCTTTTGTTTCTTCATCCTGTAAGTTTTATGATCGTGTGTTTCCATCTGTACATATCCATAAGTTTATTTTAATGAAGTACTAGTTACTTTATTCCTTTATTTGTTTGTGTTTACTTTGTGTTTTGTTTATGTTATTTGTTTAAATATCACTTTAAATACTGTTTATCTTTTTCATCATGCATCCTGCATTTATAGATACTATTCATTACTATTCATTACTATTCATACTATTTGCATACCATTTGCATAGTAAAAGTACTATTTGCATATTCCTCCATTCTCCTTCCTTCCACGTTCAATCATTCATCTGCATGCACGATTTCAAAATTACTATTTAAAACTATTACATCACTATTTGCATACTATTTAAAAGAAAACATAAATATAAAAATTATAAAATATAAAAAATCATATAAATAGGTAACTTGCATATAGTAAGTAGAAAATCTGCATATTCATATTAAAATATATAAAAATAAAAAAATAAAAATCATGTAAAAAATAAAAACCAACTAAAAGATATATAAAAATTAAAATTAAAATCAAAAAATAACTAACCTTAGGTAACTTAACTCGCAAGTCACCATAGGTAACTAGTAACTAACCTTAGGTAAGGTTTAACCCATAGGTTAACCTTTAGCAGACCTTTAGGAACCCATAGGTTCCCTTAGGAAATCTTTCCCGTAGGAAGCCACCATTCACATAGGAAGCCTTAGAGTCACCCTTAGGTAAACCATAGTGTGACCTTTAGGTTCCTTAACCCATAAGCAATCCTAAGGACAACCTGTAGAGTGTTCACCCTGTTCACCTCATAATACGTCCATCCAATAGTGTCCACCTCATAGTGTGTCCATCCAATAGTGTCCACCCTGTATCCAGCCAGACCAACCTTAGAGTCCAACTTTCAGGCCAAACCTACAAGGGACGCTCTGATACCATGGACGTCACGATCACCTATTCTAATACCATGCAACACCACTATATCAAGGCTTTCGTTGGCTCTGTTACCATGTACCGCACGACACCAGCCACACATATGCAACCAAGGATCGTGGGTGCCCTAGGACTGACTCTGAGGGAGCTTCCCAGTTAAGGAAAGAACCATAGTATTCTAACCAATAGGACTTATATGGTAAGATCTATGAGCAGGATCTTGCTCACTTAAAGAGTGAGGCCCGCCAAGACACCACTAACAGATCACAAATCAGGACTATCCTATGGCTTAACTCCTAACTTAGGATTTATAAAATGAAATCTAAGAGTAGAATCATGCTCACAAAGTGAGGCCCGCCAAGACACTACTAATAGACTATAGGTTAAACCTTTCTAGGGTACCTATGTAGCTATACTTAACTCTAAACCTAACCTAAGGTTTATGTGCTGAGACCTACAAGTAATATCTTGCTTACTCTAAGATAACAGAGAGTAAGGCCCGTCAAGATATCACAAACAGACTACAGACTAACTATGAATTATAAACTAATACCATTAAAGACTATAGCTCAGGTGTGTAAACCATCACAACTAGAATCTCTTATGATATGGATATAGCACACAGTTCAGTGAAATCAAACTCTAGACTCTAGGACTCTAGACACTAGGACTAGACTCTAGACACTATATGACTCTTCTAATATACAACCTAGACTCTAAGTCTCTCTAAGACTCACTAAGGGTTAGTGGATTGGCTCTCTAAGACTCACTAGGGGTTAGTGGATCCTAGACACTCTAGACTCTCTAGACTAATGGTCAGGGTGGACACTCTACTGCGTGGACACACTCTACAAGATGGATACACTACTGGGTAGACACAGGGTATACACAGGTTAGACACAGAACTATGGGTCTCGGATGAACCTAAGGGTGAACTCTTAGACTGAAGGTCGGACACTGGGTTACACATTGGGTTACCGAAGGGTGGTCGGACTCTGGGTTACCTAAGGGTGAACCTAAAGGTGGACTCTAAACTCAAGCACTATGGGTAAATGGTGGAACCTAAGACTGGTCTCTAAGGTCAGACACTATGGATAACACCTATGGGTTGGACACTGGTTGGACAACACTAAGGTTGGACTCTAAGGTTGGCCTGGCTGGACACAGGGTGGACACTACTATGGGATGAACACACTATGAGGTGAACAGGGTGAACACTCTACAGGTTGTCCTTAGGGTTGCTTATGGGTTAAGGAACCTAAAGGTCACACTATGATTTACCTAAGGGTGACTCTAAGGTGACAACACACTATGGATTTCCTACGGGAATGATTTTCCTAAGGGAACTTATGGGTTTCCTAAAGGTCTGTTAAAGGTTAACCTATGGGTTAGATTTTACCTAAGATTAGTTACTAGTTATTTATGGTGACAACTAGTTAAGTTACCAAAGGTTAGTTATTTTTTGATTTTGATTTTTTTATTTTTATATTAATTTTTTAGTTGTATTTTTTACTTTTATATGGTTTTAATTTTTAATTTTTATATATTTTTAATATGAATATGTAGGTTCTCTACTTACTACATGTAAGTTATCTATTTACTTCGATTTTTTTATATTTTTATAATTTTATATTTTTTATATTTTCTTTTTACATAGTATGCAAATAGTGATGCAATAGTTTTTAAAATAGTAATTTTGAAATCATGCATGCAGATGAATGATGGAACGTGGAAGGAAGGAGAATGGAGGAATGTACAAATAGTATTTTTACTATGCAAATGATATGCAAATAGTATTTTGCAAAATAGTAATTCCATAAATAGTATGAATAGTAATGAATAGTAACTATGAATAGTATCTATAAATGCAGGATGCATGATGAAGAAGATAAGCAGTATTTAAAGTGATATTTAATTAATAACATAAACAAAATATAAAGTAAACACAAACAAATAAAGGAATGAAGTAACTAGAACTTCATTAAACAAACTTATGGATATGTACAGATGAAAACTCATGATCATAAAACTTACGGGATGAAGAAACAAAAGGACGAACAGTATTTACACAGGTGTGAGATAGCTTGCAGGAGCTTGCTTCTCTCCGACTACAGGACTCTGGAAGCACACTTATGTACAAGACTCTTAAACACACACAAGGATGAGACCGTGCAAGGACTCAAGGGAAGGATATATACAAGGATACAAGACAAGAGGAAGAAGAGAAACTATTTAGTGGATCGCTTCCTCACTGGTTTGCAATTTCTACCTGGCATATGATCTTCAATAAGCTTTCTAGGAAAGCCAATGGCTCTTAGGATAGCTCGTGAAGTGCTCTTGCCAAGGCCTCCGTTAAGGATACCAAGGCTTGCTCTCCAATAGTCGCATTGGGGATCTTCTTATAGAAGCTTTGGCTGGCTTTTGCTTGGGCTTGAAGTAACTTGTCTCTGAAGCAACTTGGTGCTGAAGTAAGTTATTGTCTTGGGGACAAAGTAACTTGGAGTTAATGTAATGGCTAACTTTTGTTGGAGAAGCATCTTGCTTGCTAGCGAAGTAAAGCAACTTTGTCGGTGGAGCGGCCTATTGATGGAATAACTTGTTGGTGAAGCATCTTTAATGGGATGGCAACTAACTTTGTTGGTGAAGCATCTGGGGCACATCTTTTGAGCTGGTGGGTTTATTGGCAAAGAAACATCTGGCTTATCTTTTGAGAAAGCATCTTCCTTGGTAATGCTATTTGTTGATGGAGAGACAACTTTTGTAGTATGGCTGTATAATGTCTGCTTCTGATAGTCTTTTTGGTCAAAAATTTGTGGATGGGTTGGAAAAACTCTCATGTGGAATTTTTCTTCTTTTTCAAGAAAGGTCATGCCAGGAGGAGAAGAAAACTTGTGGAAAGTAATTTTAAATAAATTGAAAATGTAAATCTTGTTCCAAAATTTTTTCAGAAATTCCTTCATCATCTATATAAATTGGCTTAATTAAATTGAGAAATGGTATTCCTAAAATTACTGATTGATTTAGGTGTTTACTAAAATGAATGTAGTTTGTACATCAAGATCATTGTTGTAGATTTTCACATCTGTTAATTGATAATTTATATTGAGTTTTGAACCACTGGCAGTTCTTAAATTTTTATTTGTTTTTTCAAAATATTTTGTTGGAATCAGTCCTTCATGTATGCAATTTAGATCTGCTCCAGAATCTATTAGTGCTATTGTGTTGAGTCTAAATTCATTTTTTATGACTAGACTAATTTTGACATGCCATTTTTGCACATTTATTTGGTATAAAATTTCTATATTACCTTCTATAGTTGTAGAATTCTTAATGTGTTCTTTTATTTGCACAATTTCTAATTTTAAAAGATTAATTTCTATTTGAAGTTCTTGATTGGTTATTTCTCTTTCTTTTGGTGATTCAAATCTTTTTAAAATATTGTTTAAGTTATTGGTTGTTTTTGTTTCTTTAGCTTCCTCTTTTATGGTTTCTTTAAGTTTTGCTAAGAACTCTTTTCTTTGTTCAAGATTTTCCATTTTATCAATAAATTTTAGTAATAAATTTTGTTCTCTTGTGATTACACAGATTTCTTTTTTGTCTTCAGATTCTGAGGATAATTTAACACTATCTTCTAATTCTTGAGAGGTTTCAGATTCTGAATCTGATTCTAGGAGTAAAATTTTTAATTGATTTTTTTATTGATTTTAGGTGGTCTGATTCATCTATTTCTAGATTATTTTTTTTTTTATTTGCAGTTTCGACTAAAGTGTCCCATTCTTCCACACTTAAAACAAATTGGTGGTGATGTTTTTGTCCTAGGCCAATCGGGCCTTTTAGGTTTGTATTGAGGCAATCTGGGTCTTTTTGCTAAGGATTTTGTCTTTTCCCTAAAAGTTTGTGTTCTTTCTTTGTAACAGTCTTTACAAAGTTTCTTGGGTTTCTTAGGTTTTTGTGTTTTGAGGGGTTGAAGTCCAAATTGTTCACAGAAATTACCTAACTCTTTTTTAGAATTTAGCTATTCTTTTTAATTTGTTGCTTGAGTCTTAGATCACTACAAAGTAGTAGTCCTTCCTCGTTTATGATATTAACAAAATCTCCATATGTCAGCCTATCATAAGGAATTCTACCATTATTTTGATTCCTAAGTTTAGTCCTTACTTTTTAGAGAATACAGAAGGGAGTCCTGCAAGAAATTTTCTTTCCAGAAGGGTTGGTTACAATCTTCTCTAGTCATAACTTTTGTTAAGAAGACATCTTTATACCATCTAAAATCTTGTAACTTTTTACATATTAAGTTTGTCAAAATCTCTAAAGTCCTATCTCTTAGTTTTGATGGGCCACCTAAGAATATTTGGCAATTGCAAAGATTAGGGTAGGAACAGCATCTTGTATGTCTGTTCCTTCTTTATCTTTGAGAATTGTCCCATCTGTAGTTCTTCTGACTGTAGTAAGGATCTGATTTCTATCTATATCATCTAAGTAGTGATCCCACCAACCCTTCAACTGGCCAGTAAAACCAGCTACAAGATTTTGAACAATAGCATGATCAAGTGTGTTCTTAATTTTTTAAGCATTTTTTACCATAGTCATCTCTTGAAGTATTTTGGATGCCATATTCGGTTACTTTATCTATGTTCCATTCATAGATAGTATTAGTCGAATATTGGTTTTGGATTATTTGTCCTCTCTCTTGTAAGACTAAATCTGGATGGGTTGGCCTTGGGTAATATATCTTTCTAGGATAACTACTCCAATTAGTAATCTTATTTATTTGATGTTCTTCTTCACTAAAGTTTTCACTTTCAGATGAAGTTGAAGTTTGGTGGGTTAAGGTGGCTTCTGTCCTAGGTCTAACAGGCTGTTCTGGTGTATCTTCTACTCTTTGAACTTCTACAGCTTGGAGTCTTTTGTTTATTTCTTCCATAATATCAGTATTTAATTCTCTTGATTATTTTTTACTTATTTCAAAAGGTTTGAAAATGGGTAAAGAGATTTTTTCTTGGACTCCAAATTTTTCCTCTTTAATTATTTCTTCTACCCTAATTAGTTGATCACCTATAGTTTTAAGACTTTGATTTGTAAAATTATTTTGTTCTATAATATTTTTAATGTCTCTACCGTTTGGAGTTTCTGGTGGGTCTATCTTCATCTTAAATGGTGAGGTTGTAATTTGAGTTCCTTTAATGGGTATCCTAATTTCTTGAAGAGGAGGATGTATTTTTTTAATAACTCTTCCTTTTCCATCTTGCCAGGAGTCTATAATTTTTGGGTTGGACGGTTCTAGATTTTTTATTTCTTTATCGTTTCTTAAAATCATATTGATGTCTTTTGAATCTTCTTTTATAAGTGTACACCATTTAGAAAATGGTATTTGTTTCTTAGTCATTTTTAGGAAGGTATAATATTCTATTTATAATCTATTCATCTGTTCTTTGGAATGGATTGCTAAAGGTTTATTTTCTAAATCCATTTCCAAAAATGGCTCAAATTCAATATCAGTTACATATAACTCTGGGTCTTTCTTATCTGTAATCTGAGAATAAGTAGGTGAGGTAGGTGGAGACTGGAGTTCTTCATATCTAGGTTGGGGAATCTTTGGTTCAAAATTTACATTACTTAACTTTGAGGGTGAAGACGTTGAACAACTATGTCTAGATGGGTTTATTTGGACTTGTGAGGGTTCTAGCCTATAGCTTGAGCTTCGCTGTAATCCTCTTTGAAATCTAATAGAAACATCTCCTTCAGCATTTGTAATAATTGTATCTAATTTACTTTATTCTTTTCTAATAGTTGGGACTGATTTCTTTAGTAACCAATCATCAGGAAGCTTAATTTGATCCCAAACTAAGGTTCTTGGGATGAACACATTTTCTTTGCTTGGATCTATCTGAAAGTAATCTGTAGAACCTAGAGTTCTTTTGTTTACTACTCCTATATGTTCCAATGTGTTTAATGTTTTGCAGTATACCCTGATCATGGCCGCAGCTGGGCATGATCCTGGTAACATGTTGAACCCATCTAATTTAATTTTTAATTCCAAACTCCTAAGAATATTTTTATCCTTAGTCTTGATAGTAAGATTTGCATTACAATTGAAATAGATTGGACCATCAACAAGGCTAGATTCAACCATTCTTAAAAGAGCATCTTGAAAATCAAAAAATCTTCCATCCTTTAAACATAAAAGGATAGCATTATTGATTCCTTTTCTGATCAATGGCTTTATTGCTACTTGAACTAGGCCTATATGGATGAATTCAGATTTGGATTTTTGGGTGGATTTAACTATTTCTGATGTCAAGATTGGGATTAATTCATTCTCCTTTTCTATTGGGACTGTGAATTCTGTTGTTTTGATTCTGCTATCTGGTAACAACCAATTTGTAGATTTATAAATAAAACTTCTAGGAACCTTGAGAATTATCCATTTATCTAATTGTTTGCCAGATAGTTCTATCAAAGCTTTATCAGAACCTTCTCCTTGAGAAGAAGAACTAGTTGAAAAGGATCTTGAAAGGAAACTCATATTTAAAGGCTGAAAGAATAAAAGAATAAAAGAATAAAGATTCTAGCTGCTTTCGTAACTAAAAAGGATGGAAAGAATAAAGAATATAAATAATGTATCTAATAATAAAGACAGAAGAAATACCTAAAAGACTCGATAAATGAAAAGAATTAGTAAAGGACTCTATTCCTAAAAGGTGTTAGTGATCCTTGCTACCACTTTGTGATAACAAATCCAAGGGTGGAATGAGTTAGTAAAGGAAGATCTTAAAAACTCATCTTAGGGTCCATTACAACAGATAATTCTGATAACAATTTCAGGGGTGGAAAGACTTAGTAAAGGAAAACTCTTCTTAGGAACCTTAAACAACAGGTAATTCTGGTAAAAATTCTTTTTTTTAAGAGACTTAACATAGCAAGATCTAAAATTGTACCTACCTTAGGAGACTTAACACAGGAGGATCTGAAACGATGATCTGAAATGGTTACCCAACTTAGGTGCCAAAGGTAGTCTCCTCTGTGGACTTACTACATGGTGTCGTAGCGGCCCTCTCCTTGGCCTAGTGATGGTGGCATGCCATAAAGCGATCCTACATCCAAAGGTACACCCGAGTTTCCATCAGTTATACAATCCGTCAGTTGTACAACCTTTGTGTTCCTCAGATCAAGCTTAGGTAACTACTAGTCATACAATCACTGTGCTCCTCAGACCAAGCTAAAGGTTCTTACAATACTTACTGCTGCTCAGGCCAAATCTGAGTAACCATACCAAGATCTTTCTAAACTACTTCTCTCTTCTTGGGTTCTGTTATCAACCTATAGTAGAGAAAAGGATTAGACTCAATAAAAATTAAAACCTAATGACTCATACTACCATCTCTCTCTCCGGGCTCTGATACCATGGATGCCATGATCACCTATTCTGATACCATGCAACACCACGATATCAAGGCCTTCGTAGGCTCTAATACCATGTACCGCACGACACCAGCCACACATATGCAACCAAGGATCGTGGTGCCCTAGGACCGACTCTGAGGGAGCTTTCCGATTAAGAAAGAACCGTAGTATTTCTAACCAATAGGACTTATATGGTAAGATCTATGAGCAGGATCTTTCTTACTCAAAGAGTGAGGCCCGCCAAGACACCACTAATAGATCACAAATCAGGACTATCCTATGGCTTAACTCCTAACTTATGATTTATAAAATGAAATCTAAGAGTAGAATCTTGCTCATAAAGTGAGGCCCGCCAAGACACTGCTAATAGACTATAGGTTAAACCTTTCCAGGGTACCTATGTACCTATACTTGACTCTAAATCTAACCTAAGGTTTATGTGCTGGAACCTATAAGTAATATCTTGCTTACTCTAAGGTAACAAAGAGTAAGGCCTGCGAAGATATCACAAATAGATTACAGACTTACTGTGAACTATAAACTAATATCATCAAAGACTATAGCTCAAGTGTGTAAACCTTCACAGCTAGAATCTCCTATGATATGGCTATAGCACACAGTTCAGTGAAATCAAACTCTAGACTCTAGGACTCTCTAAAACTAGACTCTAGACATTACACGACTGACCAGACTCTAGACACTATACGACTCTTCTAATATACACCCTAGACTCTAAGACTCTCAAAGACTCACTAAGGATTAGTGGATCGACTCTCTAAGACTCACTAGGGGTTAGTGGATCCTAGACACTCTAGACTCTCTAGACTAATGGTCAGGGTTGACACTCTACTGGGTGGACATACTCTACAAGATGGACATACTACTGAGTAGACACAGGGTATACACAGGTTAGACACAGAACTATGGGTCTCGGATGAACCTAAGGGTGAACTCCTAGACCTAAAGTCGGACATTGGGTTACATATTGGGTTACCTAAGGGTGGTTGGACATCGGGTTACCTAAGGGTGAACCTAAAGGTGGACTCTAAACTCAAGCACTATGGGTAAATGGTGAAACCTAAGACTGGTCTCTAAGGTCAGACTCTATTGACAACACCTATGGGTTAGACACTGGCTGGACAACACTAAGGTTGGTTAGGTTGGACTCTAAGAGTGGTCTGGCTGGATACAGGGTGGATACTACTGGATGGACATACTATGAGGTGGACACTATTGGATGGATATACTATGAGGTGAACAGGGTGAACACTCTACAGGTTGTCCTTAGGGTTGCTTATGGGTTAAGGAACCTAAAGGTCACACTATGGTTTACCTAAGGGTGACTTTAAGGCTTCCTATGTGCATGGTGGCTTCCTACGGGAAAGGTTTTTTAAGGGAACCTATGGGTTCCTAAAGGTCTACTAAAAGTTAACCTATGGGTTAGACCTTACCTAAGGTTAGTTACTAGTTACCTATGGTGACTTACTAGTTAAGTTACCTAAGGTTAGTTATTTTTTAATTTTAATTTTAATTTTTATATATCTTTTAGTTGGTTTTTACTTTTATATGGTTTTAATTTTTAATTTTTATATATTTTAATATGAATATGCAGGTTTCCTACTTACTATATGCAAGTTACCTATTTACTATGATTTTTTTTTATTTTATAATTTTTATTTTTTATGTTTTTCTTTTAAATAGTATGCAAATAATGATGCAATAGTTTTGAAAATAGTAATTTTAAAATCATGCATGCAAATGAATGATGGAACGTGGAAGGAAGGAGAATGGAGGAATATCCAAATGGTTTGCAAATAGTTTTTTGTGAAATAGTAATTCTGCAAATAGTATAAATAGTAATAAATAGTAACTATGAATAGTATCTATAAATGCAGGATGCATGATGAAGAAGATAAATAGTATTTAAAGTGATATTTAAACAAATAATATAAACAAAACACAAAGTAAACACAAATAAATAAAGAAATGAAGTAACTAGTACTTCGTTAAAACAAACTTATGGATATATACAGATGATAACACATGATCATAAAAACTTACAGGATGAAGAAACAAAAGGATGAATAGTATTTACACAGGTGAGAGATAGCTTGCAGGAGCTTGCTTCTCTCCGACTATAGGACTCTGAAAGCACACTTATGTACAGGACTCTTGAACACACACAAGGATAGGACTGTACAAGGGCTCAAGGGAAGGATATATACAAAGGTACAAGATAGGAGGAAGAAGAGAAATTATTTAGTGGATCACTCTCTCACTGGCTTGTAACTTCTACCTGGTATATGATCTTCAATAAGCTTTCCAAAGAAACCAATGGCTCTTAGGATAGCTCGTGAAGTGCTCTTGCCAAGGCCTCCGTTAAGGATACCAAGGCTTGCCCTCCAATGCTGGTATTGGGGGTCTTTTATAGAAGTTAAAGGTGGGTGAGCATCTTTCTTGAGTTTGAAGTAGTTTGACGCTGAAGCAACTTGGTGTTGAAGTAAAGTCATCTTGCTTGTTGGAGAATCTACTTTATGCTAAAGTAACTTGCTGGCTAAGTAGTTAAAAAGTAGCTAACTTTCTTGGTAGTAAAGCAACTTTGTTGGTGATGAGGTGACGTGAACAATTTGTTGTGGGAGCATTTGTTGATGATTTATCATCTTGTCGGTGAGGTGGTCTGCTTGATAAAGTGACTTGTCGGTGAAGCATCTTTGATGAGATGGCAACTAACTCTGTTGGTGAGGCATCTGGGGCACCTCTTCTAAGCTTTGTTGGTGAAGAACATCTGGCTCATCTTTTGAGGAAGCATCTTTCTTGGTGAAGTAGTAATGTCTATTGGTTCGGAAGGAATCTCTGTCATTTGTTGATTATTGGAACATCATGAAGAAGGATTAGCGTAGTTTTCTTTCCCTTCTTCTTTGATGCTATTTTATAGGATTTCTTCCTCAGTATTTGATTGTGGAGTTGAGCTATTAGAAGAAGATTCCTCTTCTTCAATCTGGGCAAGTGATTCAAGGAGGAGTTTCTTATACTCTGATTTGGATTTGGCTTCTGCAAGTTTAAACTAGTGGAGGTTCTTGTTGGATGAATTTTTCTGTAGAAGGTTCAGGGGAAATCTTAGAAATCCACTCAAAGACTTTGGATTTGGTAGCTTTCTCAGGGTTAAATTCTTGCCACCACTTTACTTTGAATTTCCTTCTAAGGGCATCAGGAAATGGAGGATTTTAGATAAGAGTATACTCCCAACAAGTAATCCATGATAAGGCAAACTGAGAAAAGAAATTAAGAAGGAATGGAATTTTTGTTCTCTGATGTTTGGTTGGTAATATTTGCAATAAGTTTCAAAATCTTCTTGAACGGAGAATGGAAGAATTTCAATAGTAGGTCCAAAGTATTCCCACTGATGGGAAAACCAGTAAGAAAATTGGTATGATATCCCATTCTTGAAATAAAAGAACCATGAATGTTTAAAATCGCTATTTTTGAAAAGGAATGCAAAATACCATGCATTTTGGTAATCCCAATAATTAAAAACTGAGGATCAAATTTTTGTGAAACCTTTTAAATTACTGGGATTATCATTCCAGTCTATTGGTGTTAAGACCTTAATGATTTGTGCAGAAGAATGTGTAACTCTGATGGGTTTACCCTATCTTGATGGTGTTTAAGAGCCATAGATTTTGTTTCTATTAAGATATACTCATAAAACTTTTGTGTTTTTAAAGGGTCATATGGTTCAAAATGCCATCCATTTGGAAAAATCTTTTCTACTATTTGTCTGGGGTGTTTTCATAATACTCATCTTCTATAGTAAGGATTAATTGTTGTTGAGGTTTATCAATATACTTTAAAAAGGAGGTTTTTCGAGGAAAGCTTTGGAGTGGTGTGGGATCAAAATTCCCACAACTGATTTTTGCTTTAAATCTAATTGTTGAAGAGTTTTTTGAGAAATCTCTTCAACTATCTTTTGAAAACCTTCCATATCCATTAAGGCTGGATTTGCCTGTATTATATTGACTAATTCATCTGTGGTTGGTTTGGGTGACTCTCAACTGAAAATTTTTGTTCTTCCTCAAGTCTTGTATCAGTTTGGTACCAAGATAAAGGTTTTGGAGATGGGACTTGTCCTAGGGGAACAAGACCTCTACTAGAAGTGGGTTTAGCAACTGGTTGTTTTTGGGCTACAGATTTTTTAGGAGCCATTTTTTAATAGACTTTCCTGCAGGAATTCACGAGATAGGAAATCAGGCAAAGAGTTATTCTTTCTTCTATAAACTCAATATCAAAATCGAAAATTGATAGAATAGCCTGCCATCTAGCAAATATCTGCTTGGATGCTAGGTTTTCACATCTTTTTCAAAACATATTTTGCAGATCGACAATCAACTCTTAATAAAAATTTTTGGTTTAGTAGATCACTTTAAAACTTGAGAATGCATAGAACAATGGAAAGTATTTCTTTCTTTATAGTTGAGTAATTTTTTTGAGTAGTATTCCATAATCCTGAATGATATTGAACATGTTGTTCTTGCTTATCTTGTTTTGTTTCAGAATGCCTCCATAACCAATATCTGAAGCATCAGTCTCAACTATTTTAAATAGTTTAGGATCTGCTAAGTATAAACAAGGTAAAGTTTTGATTTGTCCTTTTATCTTCTTAACTATTTGAGTATGGGTTGAGTTCCAAGGTGGTGGAGAATTTTTAAGTCTTTCATAGAGAGATTATGTGAGGGGTTTTAAATTCTTATAATAGTCTGAGACATAATTTAGACTTCCTAAGAATCTCTGGAGTTGTTTTTTATCTAGAATTTCATCAAGAATTTTTTTTCAAACTCTATAGATTTATGAATTGGTTTGGTAGTTCCATTATGTATTTCATATCCTAAAATCTTATTTTCTATTAACAATTCTATCTTTCTTTTTGAAATTACTAGTCCATTTTTAATAATAGTTGATTCAAATATTTTCAGATGCTTTACATGTTGTTCAATTGACTTTGAGAAGATTAAAACATCATCTATATAAACTATTATAAATTTAATAAAAGGATTGAAAATATCATTCATTATTTTCTGAAATTCAAAAGGTCCATTTTTAAGACCAAATGGCATAACATTCCATTCATACTGTCCGAATGGAACTGTGAAAGCTATTTTGTACCTATCTTTTTCATCTATTTGTATTTGCCAAAATCCTGACTTTAAATCAAATTTTGAAAATATTTTTGCTCCTACTATTCTACTTAGTAGGTCTTTTTTGTTTGGTAAAGGATATCTAATCCATTGGAGGGCATCATTTAAAGGTTTGTAATTAATAACTAATCTAGGTACTCTTCTTTCTAGTTCTGCTCTCTTTTGGACATAAAAAGCTGCACAACTCCATAGAGATTTGCTTTCTCTAATTAGTTTTCTGGAGAGTAGAGTTTTTATTTCATTTCTACAAAAGTTCAAGATTTCTTTATTCATTTGTATAGGTCTTGCTTTTGTTGGAATCTTCCTTTCGTTAAAATCTTTTTCATATGGTAGTTGGACTGAATGGTATTTCTATTCCAAAAGGCATTAGGTAATTCAGAAGAGATTGTTTTTGGAGTTGTGATTTGATTTTGTCAATGATTTCTCTTATGCTAGGGGTTTCTAATCTTTTTCCAATTCTTTGTTGTTCTAATTCATCTTTTAGAAGTTCTAATTGTTTTCATTTTTGATTTAGAGATTGGATTCTAAGGCTATTTAATTCTTTTAGGTATGGAGGATTAATAAATTGAAACTTTGTTCTATACCCATTAAGGTTTGTTGAAATCCCATTATCATCAACTGAGAATGGTTTAATAAGATTTAAAAGGGGTTCCTAGGATTATTGATTGATTTAAATTTTTGATTAGGATGAAAGAAGTTTTTAAACATATTTTATTATTACATATGTAGATGTCTGATAATTTAAATTCTATTTTGAGGGACCCATCTGCAGTGTTTATTTTTTTTTATTTTTCAAAGTATTTAGTAGGTATTAATCCTTCTTGTATGCAATTTAAGTCTGCTCCAGAATCTATAAGGGCTATAGTGTCAAGTTTAAATTCTTCTCTTATTACTAATGTAATTTTAACATACCATTTTTGAATTGCTAACTATGTAACTAGTCTTATAAAGTTTAAGTTTTCTTCTTTCTCATTTGTTTGATTCTTTATTTGGTTAATTTCTATTTTTAACTGATTGATTTCTGTCTGGAAGTCTTGAGCAGATAAGGATTTTCTTGGTTTATTTTTCCTAAGAGTATCTATAGACTTAATAAACATTCTTTCCTTTGGCTCTTATCTTCTATCTTATTGATAGATTCTAATAATGAGTATTGTTCTTTAGTTATCATATTGATTTCTTATCTTAGTAGTTTGAAAGAATTTCTATATTCTGTATAGTTAATATAAAATAATGAAAGAATAAAGAATGTACTTAAGAATTTCTTAAGTAAAAGAATAAAGAATAAAGAATGAGTTTCTAGTTGCTTACGCAACTACAAAGAATGGAAAGAATAAAGTTCGTAACTGCTTACGCAGCTAGAGCTTGTTCAAAGAATAGAAAATTAAAGAATGTATAAAAATATATTTAATAAAGATAG
>KE505141.1:122635-138863 GCA_000441515.1 Elaeis oleifera
AAGAAAATTCCTATATGTAGTCTCTACAAGATATAGACTCTTGTTAGTTTCTAGAGAAAATATGAAAAATATCTAAAGGACTCAAAATATAAAGAATGCCTAAAAAGAAAAGAATTAGTAAAGAACTTAATTCCAAAAAGGTGTTAGTGATCTTTGCTTCCACTTTGTGATAACAAATCCAAGGGTGGAAAAAGTTAGTAAAGGAAGATCAAGAAAAGATACTTATCTTAGGAGATTTAACAGTATAGTTCTAGTAAGCAGTCAAGAAAGATACCTACCTTAGAAGTCTTAACACAGGAGGATCTGTAACGAGGATCTGAAATGGTTACCCAATCTAGGTGCCAAAGGTAGTCTCCTCTGCGGACTTACTACCTGATGTCGTATCGGCCCTCACCTTGGCCTAGTGATGGTGGCATGCCATGAAGCGATCCTACACCCAAAGGTACACCCAAGTCTCCATCAGTCGTGCAACCCGCCAGTCGTACAACCCCTGTGCTCCTCAGACCAAGCCTAGGTAATCTTAATTGATGCCCATATTGCTCATCAACCCTTGTTCTTACTAAATGCCTAACTTGTCTCTCTCTAGACCAAGCTTAGGTTTTCTGATACTGCTCCTCAGACCAAGCCTAAGTAATTTGTTTGATGCCCCTACTGCTCATCAAACCTTGATCTTCTAAATTACTTCTCTCTTCTTGGGTTCTGTTATCAACTTATGGTAGAGAAAGGATCAGACTCAATAAAAATTAAAACCTAATGACTCATACTACCATCTCCCTCCCCAGGCTCTGAATGAACCGTTAGGGGAAAAGGATCTCCCTCCCCGGGCTCTGATACCATGGACGCCACAATCACCTATTCTGATACCATACAACACTACGATATCAAGGCCTTCGTAGGCTCTGATACCATGTACCACACGACACTAGCCACACATATGCAACCAAGGATCGTGGGTGCCCTAGGACCGACTCTAAGGGAGCTTTTCAGTTAAGGAAAGAATCGTAGTATTTCTAACCAAAAGGACTTATATGGTAAGATCTATGAGCAAGATCTTGCTCACTCAAAGAGTGAGGCCCGCCAAGACACCACTAACAGATCACAAATCAGGACTATTCTATGGCTTAATTCCTAACCTAGGATTTATAAAATAAAATCTAAGAGTAGAATCTTGCTCACAAAGTGAGGCTCGCCAAGACACTACTAATGACTATAGGTTAAACCTTACCAAGATACCTATGTACCTATACTTGACTCTAAACCTAACCTAAGGTTTATGTACTGGATTCTATAAGTAATAACTTGCTTACTCTAAGAAAACAGAGAGTAAAGCCCACCAAGATATCACAAACAGATTACAGACTAACTATGAACTATAAACTAATATCATCAAAGACTATAGCTCAAGTGTATAAATCTTCACAGCTAGAATCTCCTATGATATGGCTATAGCACACAGTTCAGTGAAATCAAACTCTAGACTCTAGGACTCTCTAAAACTAGACTCTAGACATTATACGACTGACTAGACTCTAGACACTATACGACTCTTCTAATATACAACCTAGACTCTAAGACTCAATAAGGATTAGTGGATCGACTCTCTAAGACTCACTAAGGGTTAGTGGATCCTAGACACTCTAGACTCTCTAGACTAATGGTCAGGGTGGACACTCTACTGGGTGGACACACTCTACAAGTTGGACACACTACTGGGTAGACACAGGGTATACACAGGTTAGACACAGAACTATGGGTCTTGGATGAACCTAAGGGTGAACTCCTAGACCTAAGGTCGGACACTGGGTTACACATTGGGTTACCTAAAGGTGGTCAGACACTGGGTTACCTAAGGGTGAAACTAAAGGTGGACTCTAAACTCAAGTACTACGGGTAAATGGTGAAACCTAAGACTGGTCTCTAAAGTCAAACACTATGGACAACACCTATGGGTTGGACACTGGTTCGACAACACTAAGATTGGACTCTAAGGTTGGCCTGGTTAGACATAGGGTGGACACTACTATGGGATGAACACACTATGAGGTGAACAGGATGAACACACTACAGGTTGTCCTTAGGGTTACTTATGGGTTAAGGAACCTAAAGGTCATACTATTGTTTACCTAGGGGTGACTCTTAGGTGACAACACACTATGGGTTTCCTACGGAAATGATTTTCCTAAGGGAACCTATGGGTTCCTAAAGGTCTGTTAAAGGTTAACCTATGGGTTAGATTTTACCTAAGGTTAGTTACTAGTTACCTATGGTGACTTACTAGTTAAGTTACCTAAGGTTAGTTATTTTTCGATTTTTATTTTTATTTTTATATAACTTTTAGTTGATTTTTACTTTTATATGGTTTTAATTTTTAAATTTTATATATTTTTAATATGAATATGCAGGTTTCTTACTTACTATATGGAAGTTACCTATTTATCATGATTTTTATAATTTTATAATTTTTATTTTTATATTTTCTTTTAAATAGTATGCAAATAGTGATGCAAATAGTTTTTTTTAAATAGTATTTTTGAAATCATGCATGCAGATGCAAATGCAAGTGAACGTGGAAGGAAGGAAGGAAGGAGTATGAAGGAATATGCAAATAGTACTTCTACTATGCAAATAGTATTTTACGAAATAGTAATTCCACAAATAGTAATGAGTAGTAATGAATGGTAACTATATGAATGCAGGATGCATGCAACGATGAGGAAGATGAAATTTACACAAAGTAAACAATAAAATGACATAAAGAAACACAAACAAACAAAGGAAACAAACAAACAAACAAAGAAATGATGCAACTAATACTTCATTAAAACAAATTTATGGATATGTACAGATGGAAACATATAAACATAAAACTTACGAGATGAAGAAACAAAAGGACGAACAGTATTTACACAGGTGGGAGATAGCTTGCAGAAGCTTGCTTCTCTCTGACTACAACACTCTGCAAGCACACTAGACTTTTGTACAGGACTCAAGAACACATAAGGATAGGACTATACAAGAGCTCAAGGGAAGGATATATACAAGGGTACAAGACAGGAGGAAGAAGAGCAACTATTTAGTGGATCACTCCCTCACTGGCTTGTAACTTCTACCTGGTATATGATCTTCAATAAGCTTTTCAGGGAAGCCAATGGCTCTTAGGATAGCTCGTGAAGTGCTCTTGCTAAGGTCTCCGTTAAGGATACCAAGGCTTGCTCTCCAATGGTCGCATTGGGGGTCTTCTTATAGAAGGTTTAGCTGGCTCATGTTTGGCTTGAAGTAACTTGATGCAAAAGCAACTTGGAACTAAAGTAACTTGGTGTCAAATCATTTTGTTGATGGAGCATCTTTCGGTGAAGCATCTGTCTGTTGTTGAGGTGACTTGTCGTTTTGCCGGTGGAGCATCTTTTGTTTGTGAGGCATCTGCCTATCTTTTCTAGCAATTGTCAGCGTAACTTTGTTGGTAAGTTAGACATCTTGTTTGCTTGCTGATGGCTTGCTGATGAAGTAAAGTATCTTTGTCGGTGAAGCATCTGACAATTTTGTCGGTGTAGTATTTGGTCGGTGAAGCACTTTGTTGATGGAGCACATCTTTTGAGCTGGTGGCTTTTTGGGGAAGAAACATCTCGCTCATCTTTTGAGGAGGCATCTTCCTTTGCTGGTGTAGAATCAACTCTTGACTAGAAGGAATCTTTCCAAGGTTTTGGTGAGGCTGAAGAGGCCTTCTTGTTGAAAGAATTTTTGAATAGGAGTGGTTTGGACTTTGTAGAAGCTGAAGATTGGTTAGTGGAATATTTTGGATGGAGCATCTACTAATTTGGATGGAATCTCTTCTGCTTGTTGATGAAGAGACAACTTTTGTTGGCAGTATAACTTGGATGAAACACCTGCAATTTGCTATAATCAGCTTGGAGAAGGATTAGCATAGTCTTTTTCCTTCTCATGTTTGGAAGAAGGATTTAGCGTAGTCTTTTTTTCCTTCTTCAAATATTATTTTGAGGAAATTAAAGTAAGAATTTTATACCTGTATGGAATAATGTCTTTTTCTAATAATTATTTTGGCCAAAATTTGTAGGTAGGTTTGGAAAACTCTCATGTGGAATTTATATTCTTCTTCTTTTTCAAGGGAAGACATGGCAAGGAGATTTTAAATCTTGTGAAGATCTATAGAGTTTCTAAAATTATCAGAATGAATAGTAAAAGAAGGTTTTGAAAAGCTTTTTCAGTGGGTAAGGAAAACTTAGTAAGTTTGTATATTAATTTTGCCTTTCTAAAGATTTTTTGTATTTATAATTTATCTTGAATCTTACTAGGATAATTCTTTGGATTTAGAAGAATATCCCAGTTTCTTTCTTTTCTGATAAGATACTGGACTGGTTTACCAAATCAGTTACTACCCATATTCTACCATCTGTCCAGCATTTGTAATCTTGAAATTTTTTGGCTTACCAAAAGACATCGATATAGTTAATTAGGATATATTCTTCTATATCAAAATTCTCTATATTCTTTATGGATTTATTTTGATTGGTTCCTAAAATGTTAGTTCTTTGAATATGAGTAAGATAATAAATTTGAAAAGGATAAATGGTCATGCCAAGCTTCCTTTCTTCAATTCCACTATAAATTATTATCTTTATTTCTATCCTAGTTTTTGCTAATTATTTTAGGACTGAAGAGACAATTCTTGAAAATATTTCCAATGGGTACTTGCAATCAACTATAGCTAGTTTAACTAATCCTTTATAAATTGCTCTAATAACTATATTAGAGGGATTAATATTATTTTTGGAATGCAAAGTTTCAGCCAGCACCAATCTACTATGATAAATTTACTGAGATTTCCAAATATTTCTTTGAATTCATTGGGTTGAAGGATTTTATCAAAGATAATACTTTGAATTTCAGAAGGTAATATTCTTTGTACTTTATTCCAAATCTCTAGTCTTTGTTCCTTAATAGAGTGATCAGCCATTTGTCTAAGGTTTGAACTCCTATCATATGTAGAACTAACTCTAGAATTGAATAAGACTAGAGGTTTAAGATTACTTGTTGATTGATAGAATTTTTCATCTAGAATATTTTTATTATGGATTAGTATATTTGATAATTTATATTTAAAGCTTGAGCTACGTACAGTTGTTAGATTACTTATAGGAATTAATTTCTTAGGGATATAATTTGTTCCAGAATTAATTAGGGTCAGGATATCTAATCTATAATTACTTGTGTGAAGATTGACTTCTATTTCTTTGAAGAAATTTGTAGTCTCTTCCTCTTAGATAGTTTCTTTCCCTTATCCATATTTAGATATGGTTTGGATTTAAAGGGATTATGAAATAAAAATTTTTCTTTTCTTTTGAATTTCAAAGAAGGTCGCAACAAGGGTTTAACTGGAAGTCTAGATCTGATGTAGTTTTTATAGGTATAGGTTTTGGTGTTAAAATACTTGGATTTTGTGGACAAGAGAGTATGGGTATCTTAAAACCATTTTTGTTTTGAAAATGTTGAAGGAGTTTGATATGGACCAAAGACTTTTATGCCTTACAGGCCAAAGATTTTTATTTCTTAATTCTAAATTTTCTCTTTAGGTTTTTCAAAAATCTGGTTAATGATTGAGGTTTCCACAAAATTTATTTGAAGATTGGATTCTGACTTCTAGCTTAACCTTTCTTTTCTAAGGGGTTCTGGTTAGGGTGATAGTCAAGAGCTTTCTTATTATTTGTTTGAGTGAGAGGAGCTTTAAAGGTTTATTACAGATATAATGAGTTATTTTAGAATGAAAAGTAAGCAGGTTTTGAGATATAACCAATTTTGGATTTCAAATTTAGAAGTTTTAAGATTCAAAGGTAGTTCTATTAAGATTTCTAAATTTTTGATATTTCCATGGTAAGTTAATCCAAAATTTTTGTGGGTTTTCATTATATATCTCAATTGGGCAAGATTTTAATTCAGAAAGATGTTCATCTTGAACTTGATTATTTTTGATTCTGATAAAGATTCTTTAAGGTTGTCAGAAAGATTATTGCCTAGAACTAGGTTTGGAATCTCTTTCTGGATAGGATTGGTTTCTCCTAGATGATTTTCTTTCTGAAATAATTTTAAATCTTTTATGATTTGAATGTTTTCAATCTTTTGAAGATCTTCTAAAGGTTCTGAATATGTTAAGATTTTAACATTTTTAAGGTTGTCTTTAGGCCTTAAGGTTGTATCTATGTTTTCAAGATGAATTTCATCTTTAGGTTTAGGGATTTTAGTATCTTCAAATGTTTTACTTGTTCTGGTAAGTCTTTATAGTTTTAATTAATTCTTCTTTAGTTAGTTGATCTGTTATTGTCTTGAAATTTAAATAGGTTGAGAATTTCTCAGGTTCTTCTTTGCTATTCTGAAGGCATGGACAAAGATATTCAATAACTTTTTTATCTTTTTTTAAGTAGATTATTATTTTCTTATTCATACAATTACAATTATTACCCCTTATAATGTCAGAGTTATGTTTTTTTTGAGAATTTGACTTTAAATTTGGCATATTTGTTTTGGAAATTGGTTTATCATTAATTCTAGGTTGACCTAAATTATATTTTTCGAACCAATTAAAGAATTTGATGGAAGTTTTGTATAATTTTATGAAGATAAAGTACCTAGATTGGATTTCTACGGCTTGGGTTATGTTGTAAGTTCTAAAGAATTGTTGTCTTTTATGTTCATTATATCTAGCAAAAAAATCTTCATTAAATAATTCTTTGCATTGAGAATCATCTTTACTAGAGTGGGAAAAAAATTTACTTTGGAAATTTGGCTTTAGATTTAATGGATTGGGTTGAATTCTAGAGATTAGCATAGGGCTTATCTTAGATTCATGATATGAGAATGACAGATGTTGAGGATAATAATTATGGCTTTCATTCTCATTATCAGATTCAGAGCAAAAGATTGGATGTCATTTTGATCATCATCTTGATAGTCTAAAATATCTTCTAAATAAAGACCTAGATATGAATCCATTTTTATAGGGAAAGTGATCAAAGGTTTAGGAAAGACTGAAGGTATGTTAGTGAATTGTAATGTTAGATTCCTAAAGGTTAGATACCTAGCTATCTTGGGAGACTAGATATTAAAGAATTTTATATTCTGTATAGTTAATATAAAAGAATGAAAGAATAAAGAATATACTTAAGAATTTCTTAAGTAAAAGAATAAAGAATGAGTTTCTAGTTGCTTACGCAACTACAAAGAATGGAAAGAATAAAGTTGCTAACCACTTACGCAGCTAGAGCTGGTTCAAAGAATAGAAAAATTAAAGAATGTATAAAAAATATATTTAATAAAGATAAAAGAAAATTCTTATATATTAGTCTCTATAAGATGTAGACTCTCGTTAGTTTCTAGACAAAATATGGAAAAGTATCTAAAGACTCAAACTATAAAAGAATGCCTAAAAATGAAAAGAATTAGTAAAGGACTCAATTCCTAAAAGGTGTTAGTGATCCTTGCTATCACTTTGTGATAACAAATCCAAAGGTAGAAAGAGTTATTAAAGGAAGATCAAAGAAAGACACTTATCTTAGGAGACTTAACAGAATGATTCTAGTAAGCAGTCAAGAAAAGATATCTACCTTAGGAAGCTTAACACAGAAGGATCTGTAACGAGGATCTGAAATGGTTACCCAACTTAGGTACCAAAGATAGTCACCTCTGCGGACTTACTGCCTGGTATCGTAGCAGCTCTCACCTTAGCCTAGTGACGGTGGTATACCATGAAGCGATCCTACACCCGAAGGTACACCCGAGTCTCCACCAATCATGCAACCCGCCAGTCATACAACCCCTGTGCTCCTCAGACCAAGACTAGGTAATCTTAATTGATGCCCCTATTGCTCATCAACTCTTGTTCTCACTAAAATACCTAACTTGTCTCTCTCTAGACCAAGCCTAGGTTTTCTGATACTGCTCCTCAGACCAAGCCTAAGTAATCTTATTTGATGCCCCTACTGCTCATCAAACCTTGACTTTCTAAACTACTTCTCTCTTCCTAGATTCTGTTATCAACTTATGGTAGAGCAAAAGATCAGACTCAATAAAAATTAAAAATCTAATGACTCATACTACCATCTCCCTCCTTGGGCTCTGAATGAATCGTTAGGGGAAAAGGATCTCCCTCCTCGGGCTCTGATACCATGGACGCCACGATCACCTATTTTCATACCATGCAACACCACGATATCAAGGCCTTCGTAGGCTCCGATACCATGTACCGCATGACACCAGCCACACATATGCAACCAAGGATCGTGGGTTCCCTAGGACCGACTCTGAGGGAGCTTCCCGATTAAAGGAAGAACTGTAGTATTTCTAACCAATAGAACTTATATGGTAAGATCTATGAGCAGGATCTTGCTCACTCAAAGAGTGAGGCCCGCCAAGACACCACTAACAGATCATAAATCAAGACTATCCTATGGCTTAACTCCTAACCTAGGATTTATAAAATGAAATCTAAGAGTAGAATCTTGCTCACAAAGTGAGGCCCGCCAAGACACTACTAATAGACTATAGGTTAAACCTTCTCAGGGTACCTATGTACCTATACTTGACTCTAAACCTAACCTAAGGTTTATGTGCTAGAACCTATACGTAATATCTTGCTTACTCTAAGGTAATAGAGAGTAAGACCCGTCAAGATATCATAAACAGATTATAGACTAACTATGAACTATAAATTAATATCATCAAAGACTATAGCTCAGGTGTGTAAACCTTCACAGCTCGAATCTCCTATGATATGACTATAGCACATAGTTCAGTGAAATCAAACTCTAGACTCTAGAACTCTCTAAAACTAGACTCTAGACATTATACGACTGACTAGACTCTAGACACTATACGACTCTTCTAATATACAACATAGACTCTAAGACTCTCTAAGATTCACTAAGGGTTAGTGGATCGACTCTCTAAGACTCACTAGGGGTTAGTGGATCCTAGACACTCTAGACTTTCTAGACTAATGGCTAGGGTGGACACACTCTACAAGATGGACACACTACTGGGTAGACACAGGGTATACACAGGTTAGACACAGAACTATGGGCCTCGGATGAACCTAAAGGTGAACTCCTAGACCTGAGGTCGGACACTGGGTTATACATTGGGTTACCTAAGGGTGGTCGGATACTGGGTTACCTAAGGGTGAACCTAAAGGTGGACTCTAAACTCAAGCACTATGGGTAAATGGTGAAACCTAAGACTGGTCTCTAAGGTCAGACAGTATGGACGACACCTATGGGTTGGACATTGGTTGAACAACACTGAGGTTGGACTCTAAGGTTGGCCTGGCTGGACATAGGGGGGACACTACTATGGGATAAACACACTATGAGGTGAATAGGGTGAACACTCTGTAGGTTGTCTTAGGGTTGCTTATGGGTTAAGGAACCTAAAGGTCACACTACGGTTTACCTAGGGGTGACTCTAAGGTGACAACACACTATGGGATTCCTACAGGAATGATTTTCCTAAGGAACCTATGGGTTCGTGAAGGTCTGTTAAAGATTATCCTATGGGTTAGATTTTACTTAAGGTTAGTTACTAGTTACCTATGGTGACTTACTAGTTAAGTTACCTACAGGTTAGTTATTTTTTGATTTTAATTTTAATTTTTATATAATTTTAGTTGATTTTTATTTTTATATGGTTTTAATTTTAAATTTTATATATTTTTAATATGAATATGCAGGTTTCCTACTTGCTACATGCAAGTTACCTATTTACGTTGATTTTTTATATTTTTATAATTTTTATTTTTATATTTTCTTTTAAATAGTATGCAAATAGTGATGCAATTAGTTTTTTTTTAAGAAATAGTATTTTGAAATCATGCATGCAGATGCAAATGCAAGTGAACGTGAAAGGAAGGAAAGAGTATGAAGAAATATGCAAATAGTACTTCTACTATGCTAGTATTTTAAGAAATAGTAATTTCGTAAATAGTAATGAATAATAATGAATAGTAACTATACGAATACAGGATGCATGCAACGATGAGGAAGATGAAATTTACACAAAGTAAACAATAAAATGACATAAAGAAACACAAACAAACAAAAGAAATAAACAAACAAATAAAGAAATGAAGTAACTAATACTTCATTAAAATAAATTTATGGATATGTACAGATGGAAACACATGAACATTAAAACTTACAGGATGAAGAAACAAAAGGACGAACAGTATTTATATTGGTGGGAGAAAGCTTGCAGGAGCTTGCTTCTCTCCAACTACAGGACTCTGAAAGCACATTGAGCTTTTGTACAGGACTCAAGAACACACAAGGATGGGACTGTACAAGGGCTCAAGTGAAGGATATATATATAAGGGTACAAGACAGGAAGAAAAAGAGGAACTATTTAGTGGATCACTCCCTCACTGGCTTGTAACCCCTACCTAGCATATGATCTTCAATAAGCTTTCCAGAAAAACCAATGGCTCTTAGGATAGCTCGTGAAGTGCTCTTGCCAAGGCTTGCTCTCCAATGGTCGCATTGGGGGTCTTCTTATAGAAGCTTTGGTTGGCTTTTGCTTGGGCTTGAAGTAACTTGTCTCTGAAGCAACTTGGTGCTGAAGTAAAGTTACCTGTCTTGGGGACAAAGTAACTTGGAGTTAATGTAACGACTAATTTTTGTTGGAGAAGCATCTTGCTTGTTGGAGAAGTAAAGCAACTTTGTCGTGGAGCGGCCTATTGATGGAATAACTTGTCGGTGAAGCATCTTTAATGGGATGGCAACTAACTCTGTTGGTGAAGCATCTGGGGCACATCTTTTGAGCTGGTGGCTTTGTTGGCAAGAAACATCTGGCTTATCTTTTGAGAAAGCATCTTCCTTGGTAATGCTATTTGTTGATGGAGAGACAACTTTTGTTATATGGCTGTATAATGTCTGCTTCTAATAGTCTTTTGGTCAAAATTTTTGGATGGGTTGGAAAAACTCTCATGTGGAATTTTCTTCTTTTTCAAGAAAGGTCATGCCAGGAGGAGAAGAAAACTTGTGAAAAGTAATTTTAAATAAACTGAAAATGTAAATCTTGTTCCAAAATTTTTTCAAAAATTCCTTCATCATCTATATAAATTGGCTTAATTAAATTAAGAAATGGTGTTCCTAAATTACTGATTGACTTAGATTTTTACTAAAATGAATGTAGTTTGTACATCAAGATCATTGTTGCCGATTTTCACATCTGTTAAGTGATAATTTACATTGAGTTTTGAACCACTGGTAGTTCTTAAATTTTCATTGTTTTTCAAATATTTGTTGGAATCAGTCCTTCATGTATACAATTTAGATCTGCTCCAGAATCTATTAGTGCTTTTGTGTTGAGTCTAAATTCATTTTTATGACTAGACTAATTTTGATACACCATTTTTGCACATTTATTTGGTTTAAAATTTCTATATTACCTTCTATAGTTCTAGAATTCTTTATGTGTTCTTTTATTTGCTCAATTTCTAATTTTAAAAGATTAATATCTATTTGAAGTTCTTGATTGGTTATTTCTCTTTCTTTTGGTGATTCAAATCTTTTTAAAATATTATTTAAGTTGTAGGTTGTTTTTGTTTCTTTAGCTTCTTCTTTTATGGTTTCTTTAAGTTTGGCTAAGTACTCTTTTCTTTGTCCAGGATTTTCTATTTTATCAATAAATTCTAGTAATAAATTTTGGTCTCTTATGATTACACAGATTTTTTTTTGTCTTCAGATTCTGAGGATAATTTAACACTATCTTCTAATTCTTGAGAGGCCTCAGATTCTAAATTTGATTCTAGGAGTAAATTTTTAATTGATTTTTTATTGATTTTAGGAGGTCTGATTCATCTATTTCTAGATTATTTATTTTTCTTTATTTTGCAGTTTCAACGAAAATGTCCCATTCTTCCACACTTAAAACAAATTGGTGGTGATGTTTTTATCCTAGGCCAACCGGGCTTTTAGGTTTGTATTGAGGCAATCTGGGTCTTTTGCTAAGGATTTGTCTTTTCCCTAAAAGATTGAGTTCTTTCTTTGTAACAGTCTTTACAAGTTTCTTGGGTTCTTAGGTTTTGTGTTTTGAGGGGTTGAAGTCCAAATTGTTCACAGAAATTACCTAACTCTTTTTAGAATTTAACTGTTCTTTTTAATTTGTTGCTTGAGTCTTAGATCACTACAAAGTGGTAGTCCTTCCTCGTTTATGATATTAACTAGATCTCCATATGTCAGCCTATCATAAGAAATGCTGCCATTATTTTGATTCCTAAGTTTAGTCCTTACTTTTTTAGAGAATACAGAAGGGAGTCCTACAAAAAAATTTCTTTCCAGAAGGGTTGGTTACAATCTTCTCTAGTCATAACTTTTGTTAAGAAGACATCTTTATACCATCTAAAATCTTGTAACTTTTTACATCTCAAGTTTCTCAAAATCTCTGTAGTCCTATCTCTTAGTTTTGATGGGTCACCTAAGAATATTTGGCAATTTCAAAGATTAGGGTAGGAACAGCATCTTGTATGTCTGTTCTTTCTTCATCTTCGAGAATTGTCCCATCTGTAGTTCTCCTGACTGCAGTAAGGATCTGATTTCTATCTATATCATCTAAGTAGTGATCTCACCAACCCTTCAACTGGCCAGTGAAACCAGCTACAAGATTTTGAACAATAGCATGATCAAGTGTGTTCTTAATTTTACAAGCATTTGCTACCATAGTCATCTCTTGAAGTATATTTTGGATGTCATATTCGATTACTCCATCTATGTTCCATTCATAGATAGTATTAGCCGAATATTAGTTTTGGATTATTTGTCCTCTCTCTTCTAAGACTAAATCTGGAAGGGTTGACCTTGGGTAATACATCTTTCTAGGATAACTACTTCAATTAGTAATCTTATTTATTTGGTGTTCTTCTTCACTAAAGTTTTCACTTTCAGATGAACATGAAGTTTGGTGGGTTAAGGTGGCTACTGTCCTAGGTCTAACAGGCTGTTCTGGGGTATCTTCTACTCTTTGAACTTCTACAGCTTAGAGTCTTTTGTTTATTTCTTCCATAATATCAGTATTTAATTCTTTTGATTATTTTTACTTATTTCAAAAGGTTTGAAAATGGGTGAAGAGATTTTCCTTGGACTCCAAATTTTTCTCTTTAATTATTTCTTCTACCCTAATTAGTTGATCACCGATAGTTTTAAGACTTTGATTTGTAAAATTATTTGTTCTATAATATTTTAATGCCTCTACCATTTGGAGTTTCTGGTGGGTCTATCTTCATCTTAAATAGTGAGGCTGTAATTTAAGTTCTTTAACGGGTATCTTAATTTCTTGTAGAGGAGGATGTATTTTTTCAATAACTCTTCCTTTTCCATCTTGCCAAGGCACTATAATTTTTGGGTTGGATGGTTCTAGATTTTTTATTTCTTTACCATTCCTTAAAATCATATTGATGTCTTTTGAATCTTCTTTTATAAGTGTATACCATTTAGAAAATGGTATTTGTTTCTTAGTCATTTTTAGGAAGGCATAATATTCTATTTGTAATCTATTCATCTATTCTTTGGAAAGGATTGCTAAAGATTTATTTCTAAATCCATTTCCAAAAATGGCTCAAATTCAATATCAATTACATATAACTTTGGGTCTTTCTTATCTGTAATCTGAGAACAAGTAGGTGAGGTAGGTGGAGATTGGAGTTCTTCATATCTAGGTTGGGGAATCTTTGGTTCAAAATTTACATTACTTAACTTTGAGGGTGAAGAGGTTGAACAACTCTGTCTAGATGGGTTTATTTGGACTTGTGAGGGTTCTAGCCTATAGCTTGAGCTTCGCTGTAATCCTCTTTGAAATCTAATAGAAACATCTCCTTCAACATTTGTAATAATTATATCTAATTTACTTTGTTCTTTTCTAATAGCTGGTACTGATTTCTTTAGTAACCAATCATCAGGAAGCTTAATTTGATCCCAAACTAAGGTTCTTGGGATGAACACATTTCCTTTGCTTGGATCTATCTGAAAGTAATCTGTAGAACCTAGAGTTTTTTGTTTACTACTCCTATATGTTTCAATGTGTTTAATATTTTGTAGTATACTCTGACCATGGCCGCAGCTGGGCATGATCCTGGTAACATGTTGAACCCATCTAATTTAATTTCTAATTCCAAACTCCTAAGAATATTTTTCTCCTTAGTCTTGATAGTAAGATTTGCATTACAACTGAAATAGATTGGACCATCAAAAGGCTAGATTCAACCATTCCTAAAAGAGCATCTTGGAAATCAAGAAATCTTCCATCCTTTAAACATAAAAGGATAGCATTATTGATTCCTTTTCTGATCAATGGCTTTACTGCTACTTGAACTAGGCCGATATGGATGAATTCAGATTTGGATTTTTGGGCAGATTTAACTATTTCTGATGTCAAGATTGGGATTAATTCATGCTCCTTTCTATTGGGACTGTGAATTCTGTTGTTTTGATTCTGCTGTCTGGTAACAACCAATTTGTAGATTTATAAATAGAACTTCTAGGAAGCTTGGGAATTATCCATTTATCTAATTGTTTGCCAAATAGTTCTATCAAAGCTTTATCAGAACCTTCTCCTTGAGAAGAAGAACTAGTTGAAGAGGATCTTGAAAGGAAACTCATATTTAAAGGCTGAAAGAATAAAAGAATAAAGATTCTAGCTGCTTTCGCAACTAAAAAGAATGGAAAGAATAAAGAATATAAAGAATGTATCTAATAATAAAGATAAAGAAATACCTAAAAGACTCAATAAAAGAAAAGAATTAGTAAAGGACTCAATTCCTAAAAGGTGTTAGTGATCCTTGCTACCACTTTGTGATAACAAATCTAAGGGTAGAAAGAGTTAGTAAAGAAAGATCAAGAAAAGACACTTATCATAGGAGACTTAACAGTATGGTTCTAGTAAGCAGTTAAGAAAAGATACCTACCTTAGGAGGCTTAACACAGGAGGATTTGTAACGAAGATCTGAAATGGTTACCCAACTTAGGTACCAAAGGCAGTCTCCTCTGTGGACTTATTGCCTGGTGTCGTAGCGGCCCTCTCCTTGGCCTAGTGATGGTGGCATGCCGTGAAGCATTCCTACATCCGAAGGTACACTCGAGTCTCCGTCAGTCGTACAACCCTTGTGCTCCTCAGACCAAGCCTAGATAATCTTAATTGATGCCCCTATTGCTCATCAACCTTGTTCTTACTAAATGCCTAACTTGTCTCTCTCTAGACCAAGCCTAAGTTTTTTAATACTGCTCCTCAGACTAAGCCTAAGTAATCTTATTTGATGCACTTACTGCTCATCAAACCTTGATCTTTCTAAACTACTTCTCTCTTCCTGGATTTTGTTATCAACCTATAGTAGAGAAAAGGATCAAACTCAATAAAAATTAAAAACCTAATGACTCATACTACCATCTCCCTCCCCAGGCTCGATACCATGGATGCCATGGTATCAAAGCCCGGGAGGGAGATCATTTTTCCCTAATGGTTCATTCAGAGCCCGGGGAGGGAGATGGTAGTATGAGTCATTAGGTTTTAATTTTTATTGAGTTTGATCCTTTTCTCCACCATAGGTTATAACAGAACCCAAGAAGATAGAAGTAGTTTAGAAAGATCAAGGTTTGATGAGCAGTAGGGGCATCAAACAAGATTAGTTAGGCTTGGTCTGAGAAGCAGTATCAAAAAATCTAGGCTTGGTGTAGAGAGAGACAAGTTAGGCATTTTAGTAAGAACAAGGGTTGATGAGCAATAGGGGCATCAATTAAGATTACCTAAACTTGGTCTGAGGAACACAAGGGTTGTACGACTGACGGATTGTATAGCTGACGGAAACTCGAGTATACCTTCGGGTGTAGGATCGCTTCATGGCATACCACCATCACTAAGCCAAGGAGAGGGCCGCTATGACACCAGGTAGTAAGTCCGCAAAGCAGACTACCTTTGGCACCTAAGTTGGGTAACCATTTTAGATTCTCGTTACAGATCCTCCTGTGTTAAGCCTCCTAAGGTAGGTATCTTTCTTGACTGCTTATTAAAAATATACTGTTAAATCTCCTAAGATAAGTATCTTTTCTTGATCTTCCTTTACTAACTCTTTCCACCCTTGGATTTGTTATCACAAAGTGGTAGCAAGGATCACTAACACCTTTTAGGAATTAAGTTCTTTACTAATTCTTTTCTTTTTAGGTTGTTCTTTTATATTTTG
>KE505141.1:157065-170028 GCA_000441515.1 Elaeis oleifera
GTAAGAAAGAGAAGTGACTAAAAGATCCTAAGTATTATAGGTAAGTTATTATTTGTAGAAAGGTTAGTGCCTACCTAAGAGATACTAAAGAAGGTTAATATCTACTTATCCATAAAGGTTAGATTCTAGTATATTAACTAAGTTAGTATCTAATTAAAGGTTATATAACCAAGCTAGGGTTCCTAAGAATATATAATTCCTATTAGAGTTATCTACTCTATAGGGTTAGTATTTAATTGCTAACTATTGTATAACTAGGTTAGGGGTCCTATGCTAGTTTATGACTAAGGGAAAATACCTAAAATTATACTAATTACAGGAAGAATGTATCTAGAAAAATTCCTAAGTAATATAATGTTACAAGTATACTATAAGGGTTAGAATCCTAGGTTAGATACCTAACTATCCTACTAGTAGTCTAAAGGCTACAAAGAATCTAATTACAAGAAGAATGAAAGAATGTACTTAAGGAAATTCCTAAAGAAATAAGATTCCTAATTGCTTATCTAAGTAATATACTGCTAGAAACTATACTACAAGGAATATAGAAGTGATACTTAATACCTAAATACTATTACCTAGGATATTCTACCTATACGTTAGACTCTCCACAAGATCCTTGCCTTAACTCTATGATAACAATTCCAAAGGTGGAAAGAGTTAGTAAAGGAAGATCAAGAAAAGATACTCATCTTAGGAGACTTAACGGTATTATTAAGGTAAGAGGTTCTTTTCTTAAGAGACTTAATATAGCAGGATCTGAAATAGTACCTATCTTAGGAGATTTAACACAGGAGGATCTGAAATAAGGATCTGAAACGATTATCCAACTTAGGTGCTAAAGAAAGGATTCTCTGTGGTCTTTACTGTCTGCATCTGTAGCGGCTCTCTCTGGCCTTCATCGACAATGGCATGCCCTGAAGCAACCCAACACCTAAAGGTACATTCGAGTTTCCATCAGTTATACAATTCGTTAGTCGTACAACCCCTGTACTCCTCAGACCAAGCTTAGGTGATTACCAGTCGTACAACCACTGTGCTCCTCAGATCAAGCTAAAGGTTCTTACCAAAACTCTACTGCTCCTTAGATCAAGTCTGAGCATTTAGATTGAGGCCCCCACTACTTCTCAAACTGAGATCATTCTATACTACTTCTTCCTCTCCGGGCTCGATACCATGGGTACCAACCTTAGGACCGACGGCGGTAGAGAAACCACTGTTTTCTTTAGCTGTACATATGTATCAGAGCCTGAGGACAGAGAAATCAATGCCGAGGCTCCCTCTTCAATGCTGGCATTTGGAATCTTCTTATAGAAACTTTTGGCAGTCATCTTGCTTAAGGGCGTAGCAACTTGGTGCTGAAGTAACTTGGGGAAGAAGTAACTTGGTGATGAATCAACTTTGTGGGATGAAACAACTTGCTGGTGAAGTAATCAACTTTGTTAGTGTGGTGGCCTACTGGTGAAGTGACTTGTCGGTGAAGCATCTCCTTGATGAGGTGGCTTGTCGGTAGAGCAATTTGCTAGTGAGGCAACTTTGTTGGTAGAGTAACACATTTTTTGAAGTGATATGTTGGCAGAGTAACTTTTGTTAATGACTTGACTAGAAGAACTTGTGATAATTTTGTGAAAGTTTCTCTTTGGTGAAGAATCAACTTTTGGTGGTGGTATAGCTTGGATGGAGCATCTGCTATTTGTTGCTTTTGAAGGAAATTACTTAAATATTGAATGCAATCATCTTAAAGAAGGATTAGCGTAGTCTTTTTTTCCTTCTTCTCTGATACTTTCTTTATAGGATTTCTTCCTCAGTATTGGATTGTAGGTTTGAGCTATCAGAAGAAGATTCATCTTTATTAATTTGGGCAAGTAATTCAAAGAGTTTTATATTCTAATTTGGATTTGGCTTCTACAAGTTTAAAACTGGTGGAGATTTTGTTGAATGATTTTGTCTATAGAAGGTTCAAGAGAATTTTGAAAATCTATTCAAGGACTTTGGATTTAGTGGCTTTCTCAGGATTAAATTCTTGCCACCATTTACTTTGAACTTTCTTCCAAGGGCAGCAGGAATGGAGGTTTTGGATAAAAGTGTATTCGCAACAAGTGATCGATGATAAGGCAAATTGAGAAGAAAAATTAAGAAGAAATGGAAATTTTTGTTCTCTGGGTTTTGGTTGGTAATATTTGCAATAGGCTTCAAAACCTTCTTGGACAAAGGATGGAAGAATCTCAGTAATAGATCCAAAATATTCCCACCTGTTAGAAAATCAATAGGAAAATTTATATGATACCCCTATCTTAAAATAGAAAAACCATAAATGCTTAAAATCATTGTTTTTGAAAAGGAATGCAAACTACCATGCATTTTGGTAGTCCCAATAGTTAAAAAATTAAGGATCAAATTTTTGAAAAAATCTTTTAAAAATACTGGGGGTTATCATTCCAATCTGTTGGTGTTAAAACTTTAAGGATTTGCACTGATGAATGTGTAATTTATAGTGAATTTATCCTATCTTTATGGTGTTTAAAAGCCACAGAATTTGTTTCTGTCAAAATGTATTCATAAAACTTGTGTGTTTTTAAAGGATCATATGGTAGATAATGTCATCCATGTGGAAAATTTTTTTTCACTATTTGTCTCGGGGTATTTTCAAAATACTCATCTTCTATAGTGAGGATTAGTTATTGTTGGGTTTTATCAATATACTTTGAAAAGGAGGATCTTTGAGGAAAGCTTTGAATTGGTGTGGGATCAGAAATTCCCACAACTGATTTTTATTTTAAGTCTAATTGTTGAAGAGTATTTTGAAAAATTTCTTCAACTAATTTTTGAAAAATTTTCATATCCATTAAGGCTGGATTTGCCCGTGCTATATTGGCTAATTCTTCTGTGGTTAGGTTTGGGTGACTCTCAACTAAAATTTTTGTTCCTCTTCTGGTCTTGTACCAGTTTGGTACTAGGATAATTGTTTTGGAGGAAAAGATTTTGGAGATGGGATCTGTCCTAGGGAGACAAGACCTTGACTAGAGGTAGGTTTAGTAATTGGAAGTTTTGAGGCTATAGTTTTCTTAGGAGCCATTTTTGAATAAACTTTTCTGTAGGAATTCACAGGATAGGAAATCATGTAAGGAGTTATTTTTTCCTCTATGAACTCAATATCAAAATCAAAAACTGATAAAATAGCCTGCCATCTAGCAAATATCTCCTTAGATGCTAGGTTTTTACATCTTTTTCAAAACAAATTTTGCAGATCGGCAATCAACTCTTAATAAAATTTTGGTTAATAAATTACTTTGAAATTTAAGAATGCATAAACAATAAAAGTATTCTTTTTTATGGTTGAGTAATTTCTCTGAGTAGCATTCAATAATCCTGAATGATATTTAACAAGTTATTCTTGGTTATCTTGTTTTTGCTTTAAAATACCTCCATAACCAATATCAAAAGCATCAATTTCAATTATTTTGAATAGCTTGGGATATGCTAAGTACAAACAAGGTAGGGATTTGATTTGTTCTTTTATCTTTTTAACTATTTGAGTATGTGTTGAGTTCCAAGGTGGTGGAGATTTTTTAAGCCTTTCATAGAGACGTTTTGTGAGAGGCTTTAAGTTCTTATAATAATCTGAGACATAATTTAGACTTCCTAAAAATCTCTGAAGTTGTTTTTTATCTAGAATTTCATCCAAAAATTTTTCTTCAAACTCTATAGATTGATGAATTGGTTTAATAGTTCCATTATATATTTCATATCCTAAAAATTTATTTTGTCTTAAACAACTCCATTTTTCTTCTAAAATTACTAGTCCATTTTTAATAATGGTTGATTCAAAGGTTTTTAAATGTTTTATATGTTGTTCAATTGATTTTGAGAAAATTAAAACATCATCTATATAAACTATTATAAATTCTGTAAGGGGATTGAAAATATCATTCATTATTTTTTGAAATTCAAAAGGTGCATGTTTAAGGCCAAATGGCATAACATTCCATTCATATTGTTCGAATGGAACTGTGAAAGCTGTTTTGTATCGATCTTTTTCATCTATTTGTATTTACCAAAATCCTAACTTTAAATCAAACTTTGAGAATATTCTTGCCCCTATTATTCTACTTAATAGATCCTTTTATTTGGTAAAGGATATCTAATCCATTGGAGGGCATCATTTAAGTGTTTATAATTAGTAACTAATCTAGGTACTCCTCTTTTAATTCGATTTTTTTCTACACATAAAAAGCTGCACAACTCCATGGAGATTTGCTTTCTCTGATTAGTTTTCTAGAGAGTAAGGTCTTTATTTCATTTTTGCAGAAGCTTAAGGTTTTCCTATTCATTTGTATGGGTCTTGCTTTTGTTGGGATTTTCTTTCATTGAAGTCCTTTTCATAGGGCAGTTGGACTGTATGGTATTTCTATTCCAAAAGGCATTAGGTAATTTAGAGGAGATTGTTTTTTGGAGTTGCATTTTTATCTTGTCAATAATTTCTCTTGTGGTAGAGGTTTCTAATCTTTTTCCATTCTTTGCTGATCTAATTCTTCTTTTAAAAATTCTAATTATTTTATTTTTGATTTTGAGATTGGATTCTAAGACTATTCAACTCTTTTAGATATGGAGGATTAATAAATTGAAACTTAGTTTCATGCCCATAAAGATTTGTTGAAATCTCATAATCATCAACTGAGAATGATTTAATGAGGTTTAAGAAGGGTGTTCCTAGGATTATCGATTGATTTAAATTTTTGATTAAAATGAAAGAAGTTTTTAAACATTTTATCTTTACATATATAGGCATCTGATAATTTAAACTTTATTTTGAGGTTTGACCCATTTGCAGTATCTAATTTTTCTCTTGTTTTTTCAAAATATTTAGTAGGTATCAATCCTTCTTGTATACAATTTGAATCTACTCCGAAATCTATTAGGGCTATAGTATCCAGTTTAAATTCTCTTTATTACTAACATTATTCTAACATACCATTTTTGAATTGTTATTTGTGCAACTAGTCTTATGAAGTCTAAGTTTTCTCTATCTTCATTTGTCTGATTTTTATTTATTTAATTTCTATTTTTAATTGGTCAATTTCTATCTGAAAGTCCTGAATAGATAAGGACTTCTTTGGTTTATTTTTTTCTAAGAGCGTCTGTAGCTTTAATAAACATTCTTTTCTTTGATTATTATCATCTATCTTGCTAATAGATTCTAATAGTAAATGTTGTTCTTTAGATATCATATAAATTTTCTTGTTATTTTGTTTGTTCTGAATTTCATGTTCTAGTAATTTTAAAGGTTTCTGAGATTTAATATTTTCAGAGGTTTGAAGTATGTTTTCTTACTGAACTTCGAGATTCGATTCTTTTAGAGGATTCTTTTTCTGAATTAAATTTTCTTCTTCTAGGCATGGGCAAAGGTATTTAACTACCCTGCCAATGCTTTTTCCCAACAAATTTTATTTCTTATTCAGGCAATTTCACTTATCTTTATTAATAAATGTAGTTAAAGGTTTATTTTGAAGTTTCGATTTACTATTAGGTTTAGGATTTATTCCAGGTTGACCTAGGTAACATACTTTTATGGAGTCTAATGGGTTATATTTATCCATTATTAAGAGGTTAAGAAATACTGAAGGAGGTTAATATAAAAGTTAGGTTCCTAAGTTAGTTTCTAGGAATAAATCTACCTATTTATAAGGGTTAGAATCCTAATGACCTATTACGTTCTAGATATTAAAGGCTACAAAGAATAAAATCTTATTTAAAGTTATCTACTCTGTAAGGTTAGTGTCTAAATATTATCTATGACTAGGTTAGAGGTCTAATTACAAGAAGAATGAAAGAATGTATCTAAGAGATTTCTAATTACTTATCTAAGTAATATACAGCTAGAGACTATACT
The DNA here is from genome assembly GCA_000441515.1 of Elaeis oleifera. Lineage (NCBI taxonomy): Eukaryota > Viridiplantae > Streptophyta > Magnoliopsida > Arecales > Arecaceae > Elaeis > Elaeis oleifera. Next base: position 162,956 of record KE505141.1, read on the forward strand.
ACAAGGAATATAGAAGTGATACCCATCTTAGGAGACTTAACAGTATTATTAAGGTAAGAGGTCCTTCCTTAAGAGACTTAACACAACAGGATCTGAAATAGTATCTACCTTAGGAGACTTAATACAGGAAGATCTAAAATGTGGATCTAAAATGGTTATCCAACTTAGGTGCCAAAGGAAGGGTTCTCTGCAATCTTTACTGCTTGTGTCTATAGCGGCTCTCCCTGGCCTTCATCGATGATGGCATACCCTGAAGCAACCCAACACCCGAAGGTACATTCGAGTTTTCGTCAGTTATACAACCGGCTAGTCGTACAATCTCTGTGCTTCTCAGACCAAGCTTAGGTGACTATCAGTCGTACAACTACTGTGCTCTTCGGACCAAGCTAAAGGTTCTTATCAAAATTCTACTGCTCCTCAGACCAAGCCTGAGCATCTAGATTAAGGCCCCTACTGCTCCTCAAATCGAGATCTTTCTATACTACTTCTCCCTCCTCGGGCTCTGATACCATGGGGGGACAGGACCGAAAGGAGAGCCTCGACAGTGCTTCAAGAGCAATCCTAAGAGTCAATGATTTCTTAGAGAGCTTATTGAAGATCATATGCCAAACAGAAGTTACAAGCCAGAGAGGAAGTGTTCCACCAAATAATCCTCTTCTTCCTCCTATCTTGTACCCCTTGTATAGTTTCTTATATAGTTCCTTGAGTTTCTGTTCAAGAGTCCTGTACAAAAGTCTAAAGTTTGAATCCAGTAGTCCATAGTTGGAGAGAAGTAAGCCCCTGCGACTTATCTCCATCCTTTGTAAATCTATATTGTTCCTTTATTTCTTCATCGTGTAAGTTTTCTATGTGTTTTCATATGTACATACCCATGCATATTTTAATGAAGTTTTAGCTTTTTTGTTTCTTTATGTTATTCTATTTAAATATTATTTAAATTTTAATGTTTGTTATTTACCTTTAGAATAAGCTTTAATTTTATCCTCTTTCATCGTTGCATGCATCCTACATTCATAGTTACTATTCATAATACTATTCATTACTGTTTCTATGAAATTACTGTTTCACAAAATACTATTTACATACTATTTGCATAGTAAAAATATGAGTTGCATGTTTCATATTTCTCCCTTCATCATTCTCCTGACCACCCACCATTTCAAAATACTATTTGCAAACTATTTTAGTACTATTTAATTACTATTTAAAAAATTATAAAAATTATAATAAGTAGGTAACTTACACATAAATAATAGAACAAGTAATATTTAACATAGGTTAAACTTTGCTAAAAATATATAAAAATAAAAATTAAATCAAAAAGATAACTTGTAGGTAACTTAGTTAATAAGTAACCTTAGGTAACTCATAGTTTAGTTAAGTAAACTTTAGATAACTTAGATCTAACTCATAGTTATCCATAGTATAACTCTTAGTATAACCATAGGTTAACCCTTTAGGAAACTTGGTTCGTAATTTAGTAACCCTTAGTTAACCTTAGGTAAACCTTCAAGTAACTTTAAGAACACATAGGTAACCCGTAGGAACCTTAGCATGACCTTAGGAAACCACCCATAGGTAGCTTAGTCTGCAAGTAACCTTAGTGTCACCTTTAGGTAACCTATAGTGTAATCATAGGTAACCCTTGGATAGGTAACCCTTAGGTACCTTAACCTATAAGCAACCTTTAGGACAATCTGTAGAGTTCACCCCATAGTGTTCATCCTGTAGTGTTCACCTCATAGTGCCCACCATAGCATCCATAATAGCGTCCACTCTGTCATCCACCATAGTGTCCGCCTAGTAGCTTCCACTCTGTATTCACCAATAGTATTAGGTATCCAGCCTTAGGTATCCAATCTTAGTGTCCAACCCTAGGTGTCCAGCCTTAGTGTCTAACCTTAGGTGTCCAGCCTTAGTGTTGTCCATCCACCCATAGTGTCCAAATTTAGAGACCAACCTTAGATTCACCCATAGTATCCAACCTTAGGTGGTCGTATCGTCCAACCTTAGAGTTTATCTTTAGGTTCACCTTTATATACTAAACTATCATTTAGAGAATGATATTTGTTTTTAGTCATTTTTAGAAAGGTGTAGTATTCAATTTGTAATCTATTCATCTGTTTTTTGGAGTGGATTGCTCAAAGTTTATTTAGCATTTTAAGATTTTCTAAGTCCTTTTCTAAGGTTGGTTCAAATGCAGTATTAATCACATATAATTCTGGATCTTTTCTGTCAGTCATTTGGGAATAGGTAGGAGAGGTAGGTGGAGATTGAAGTTCTCCATATCTTGGTTGAGGGATTTTGGTTCAAAGTTTACATTACTTAATTTTGAAGGTGAGAAGCTGGAACAACTATGTCTGGATGGGTTTATTTGGACCTTTAACTTGAGCTTTTTGAATTCCTCTTTGAAATCTAATAGAGACATCTCCTTCAAAATTTGTAGTAATTGTATCTAATTTACTTTGTTCTTTTCTGATAGTTGGTACTGATTTCTTTAGTAACCCGTCATCAGGAAGTTTGATTTGATCCCAAACTAAAGTTCTTGGGACAAACACATTTCTTTAGTTGGATCTATTTGAAAATAGTCTGTTGATCCTAAAGTTCTTTTGTTTACAACTCCTATATGCTCTAAGGTGTTAGGGTTTTGTAATATACTCTAATCATGGCCGTAGCTGGGCATGATCTAGGTAACATATTAAATCCATCTAGCTTTATTTCTAATTCTAAACTTCTCAGAATGTTTTTGTCCTTAGTTTTAATGGTAAGGTTAGCATTACAATTGAAATAGATTGGACCATCAAATAAGCTAGATTCAATCATACCTAAAAGGGCATCCTAAAAATCAAGAAACCTACCATCTTTTAAACATAAAGAATGGCATTATTAATCCCTTTCCTAATTAATGGTTTTACCGCCACTTGGACCAGGCCTATATGGATAAATTCAAATTTGAACTTTTGAGCAGATTTAACTATTTCTGATGTTATGATTGGAATTAATTCATATTCTTTCCTATTGGGACAGTGAATTCTATTGTTTAATCCTATTGTCTGGTAATAACCAGTTTGTAGATTTGTAAATAAACTTCTAGGAACTTTTGGGATTATTCATTTATCTAGTTGTTTTCGGAGAGCTCTATAAGAGCCTTATCAGATCTTCACCTTGAGAAAAAGAACTAGTAGAAGAAGATCTTGACAAGAAGCTCATTTTTTAAGTTTTAAGTATGTTACAAAGAATGAAATTCTTATTTAAAGTTATCTACTCTATAAAGTTAGTGTCTAAATATTAGCTATGACTAGGTTAGAGGTCTAATTACAAGAAGAATGAAAGAATATATCTAAGAAAATTCCTAAGTAACTATAAAAGAATAAAAGAATAAGATTCCTAATTACTTATCTAAGTAATATATAGCTAGAGACTATAGTACAAGGCATATAGAAGTGATACTTAATACCTAAATACTATTACCTAGGATACTCTACCTATATGTTACTATATGTTAGACTCTCTACAAGATCCTTGCCATAACTCTATGATAACAATTTCAAAGTTGGAAAGAGTTAGTAAAGAAAGATCAAGAAAAGATACCCATCTTAGGAGACTTAACAGTATTATTAAAGTAAGAGGTTCTTTTCTTAAGAGACTTAATACAGTAGGATCTGAAATAGTACCTACTTTAGGAGACTTAATATAGGAGGATCTGAAATGAGAATCTGAAATGGTTACCAACCAAGAGGCTCTGATACCATGGGGGGACAGGACCGACGGGGAGCCTCTTGGTTAGAGAAGGAACCGTAGTATACCTAATTCTAATCCTAAGATTTATATACTGGAACTTATGAGTAGGATCTTGCTCACTCTAAGATAACAGAGAGTGAGGTCCGCCAAGATACTACTAACAGATCACAGATTAACGATGAACTATAAACTAAATCTTCAAAGACTAAAGCTCAAGTTCAAGATTTTCACAGCCATGTCTCCTAAGGTACAGATATAGTACATAATTCAGTTAATCTAGACTAATATATACTAAACTATCTATATCTATTCTAGATCTATATTGAGACTAACTATCTAAATCTATTCTACCAGGACTTATACTATAATTCTAATTTATACTACTATAACTCTATTCTACTAGGACTAGGACCTTATTTACTAAGACTTATCTAATTTATCTATATTACCTAATAAGTCACTTATCCTATGGTTATCTAGTCCTAGTTGGGTTGCCTAATCCTAGATTGTAGGTACTAAGGGTGGACAATGGATACACTACTGGGTAGACACTAGACTATAGGTCTTCTAAAGGTGATCTTAAAGATAAACTCTAAGGTTGGACGATATTAACACCTAAGGTTGGATACTATGGGTGAACAATCCTAAACTATGAGTGAACCTAAGGTTGGTCTCTAAACTTGGACACTATGGGTGGATGGACAACACTTAAGGTTGAACACCTAGGGTTGGACACTGAGGTTGGACACCTAAGACTGGACACCTAATACTATTAGTGAACACAGAGTGGAAGCTACTAGGAGGACACTATGGTGGATGACAGAGTGGACGCTACTATGGATGCTATGGTGGACAATATGAGGTGAATACTATAGGATGGACTCTACAGGTTTCTTACAGGTTAAGGTACCCAAGGGTTACCTATCTAAGGGTTACCTATGGTCACACTAAGGGTTACCTATGGGTGACTCTTACAACTAAACTACCTATGGGTGGTTTCCTAAGGTCATGCTAAGATTTCCTACGGGAACCTATGGGTTTCCTAAAGGTTAGCTAAAGGTTGCTAATTTACAAACTAAGTTTCCTAAAGGGTTAACTTATGGTTATATTAAGAGTTATGCTATGGATAACTATGAGTTAGACCTAAGTAATCTAAAGTTTACTTAAGTTATACTACGAACTATACCTATGATTATCTATGGTTAACTAAAGACTTATAATCTTACAAAGTTACACTAAGAGTTACCTAAGGTTACTTATTATCTAAGTTACCTACAGGTTATTTTTTGATTTTAATTTAAATTTTTATGTACTTTTAGTAGAGTTTAACATATGTTAAACATTATTTGTCCTATTATCTATGTGTAAGTTACCTACTTACTACAAATTTTTACAAATTTTATATTTTTTAAATAGTAATTAAATAGTACTGAAATAGTTTACAAATAGTATTTTGAAATAGTATTTGAAATGGTGGGTGGTCAGGAGAACGATGAATGAAGGAATATGAAACATGCAACTAGTATTTCTACAATATAAATAGTATTTTTGCAAAATAATAATTTCATAAAAACAGTAATGAATAGTATTATGAATAGTAACTATGAATGCAGGATGCATGCAACGATGGAAGAAGTAACTAAAGCTGATTCTAAAAGTAAATAACAAACATTAAAGATTTAAATAACATTTAAACAAAGTAACACAAAGAAATAAAGAAACAAACTAACTAAAACTTTGTTAAAATATGCATGGGTATGTACACATGAAAACATATGAGAAATTTACACAATGAAGGAAACAAAGAAACAGTATGGATTTACAGAGAATGAAGAAAGTTTGCAGGAGCTTGCTTCTCTCTGACTATGGACTTCTGGATGCACACTTCAAACTTTTATACAGGACTCTTGAACAAACACTCAAGGGATTATACAAGGGACTATACAAAGAACTATACAAAGGGTACAAGACAGGAAGAAGAAGAGGATTATTGGTGGAATACTCTCTCTCTGGTTTGTAACTTCTGTCTGGCATATGATCTTCAATAAGCTCTCCAAGGAAGCTATTGGCTCTTAGGATTGCTCTTAAAGCACTGCCAAGGCTCCTCCATGCTGGCATTTGGGGTTTCTTATAAAAGCTTTTGACGGTCATTTTGCTTGAGGGTGAAGCAACTTGATGCTGAAGTAACTTGAAATTGAAGTAACTTGGTGATGAATCAATTTTGTGGAATGAATAACTTGCTGGTGAAGTAATCAACTTTATCGATGAGGTGGCCTACTGATGAAGTGACTTGCTAGTGAAACATCTTTGTTGGTGAGGTGGCTTGCTTGGTAGTGAAGTTACTTTTCAGAAAAGTAGCTGAGCTTATCATCATACTTGATTTCTTTTTTTTTTTGAATATTTGCCTATGGATGCCACTTGATGATGGTGAGTAGGCAGTATCTATCCAAATGTGTTGTTTTTAGATATTGGAGTTTTTGGACTTGATTTTGGACTGAATGATGAACTTGTGCTGGATGCTAGATTGTTGACTTGATTTGGCTGCTGTGGTGGTGTGCTCCTTCTACATCTTGATTTGTCTCTATAAACATCTTCGAATCCAAAAGGAATTAAAGGGATGGGTGATGCTAAATATTGATTTTGGGTGAATGTTGTTGATGAACTATCGAATGTTGATCCCTTAGTGAATGCTGTTGGACTAATGGCATCGGACTTTGCTAATAAGTAGGTGGTAGAGTATTGGTTGTTAAATGCTGGTCTCCTGGAGAATTTTGCTGGCAGACTGGTGGCTGAGTGCGAGCATGTGGAGGAGTATATTCAGGTTGATTTCTTTGGTGAGGATGCTCTAGAGGTTGATCTATCATAGTATTGCTTGATGATGATGATGAAATATGGATAGTAATGTGGTGGTGTGGACTGATCATCTTGATTTGGATAAATACTGAAGAGTGGTAATGGGGCCTTCTTCGATGTGGAGAATGGTGGTGATGAAGGTGACGTCTATGGTGATGAGAGTGTCTCCGACGATCTCTTTGGGATAGCATTTGAAGGTGTTGTTGGTGGGAATAAGAAGTGAGAGATGAAAAGAAATTCATATCTGTATTTATAGATCATCTTTGGATGCTCTTCAAATTTTTTGGATTGAATAATTCAGAATTTGAATGTTTTGAGTGATTGATGGGGAATCAAATTATTTCTCCTAATAATGGCTGTTGCTTACAGCTGCTTGTTGGTATCTGAGTAGGATTTTCTTTTGATTGATTGATGGAAGGTCATGTTTTGCTTCTTTGTTGAATGGAATCTTTGTCTTTTGAATGGTGGTAGAAGTCATT
>KE505141.1:204197-222425 GCA_000441515.1 Elaeis oleifera
GCATATGGATGTGAGTGTCAATATTAACGAGCAAATTATAAATGCCATAGAGTCTAAGAGACTTAAAGATAGGATTAGCCAAAGTATTATGACACCTTAGGCTAGGCCATATAGGAGAGGACAGACTCAACAAATTGGAGAAAGATGGTCTTCTCGGACTATTAACTTTCGAGTCTTATGAATCATGTCTTCAAGAAAAAATAGCTAAGCTTCCCTTTGTGGGCAAGGGGAAAGGGCCACTGAGACATTAGCCCTGGTACACACTGACGTGTGTGGTCCATTGATGTACAAGTCAAGGGTGGCTATGTCTACTTCATAACCTTTATCGATGATTATTCATGATATGGATTTGTGTATTTGATGCACCGTAAGTCTCAAGCTTTTGAAAAGTTCATAGAGTTCAGACATGAAGTAGAAAATAAATCGAAAAACCCATAAGGTCCTTCGATCAATCAAGGAGAGGAATATCTTAGTGGAGAATTTCGAGCCTATCTCAAGGATAATGGCATAGTCTCACAGTGGACACCTCCAAAAATGCCTCAGCTCAACAGGATATCCGAAAGGATAAATTGGATCCTATTAGATATGGTTCGATCCATGATGAGCTTCACAGATCTTTCTATCTTTTTCTGAGAACATGTATTACTTTCTGTAATTTATCTTTTGAATCAGATTTTCTCTAAATCTGTTCCTACCATACCATATGAGTTATGGCATGATAAAAAGTCAACTCTTGGGTACCTCAAGATTTGAAGATGTCCGGTCCATATCAAGTGACAGCAGGCAGACAAGTTAGAGACTAGATCATTTAGGGCTCGCTTCATAAGATATCCTAAAAAATTATGGGATACTACTTCTATCTTTCTGAGGATCACAATGTGATTGTGAGCCATCATTCCATCTTCTTAGAAAAAGAGTTTATCCAAGATGGAGGCAGTGGGAGGAAGATTGAGCTCGAAAAAAAAGTCTCTAAAGAGCATCGAGTCCAAGAACATGAATCCAATAGTGAGCTAGTAGATATGGTACCTCCTCCATCTCGTAGATCAAGCAGGATCTTCCGTCCTCTTGAAAGGTACTTAGATATTCTTACAGAAGATTTAGAGAAAGCATTCTTTGTGGGAGATAGGGGCATTAGAAATGATCCCAAGACCTACGATGAGGTAATATTAGATATTATCTTCGAGAAATGGATGGAAGCGATGAAGTTAGAAATTGACTCCATGCATTCCAACCAGGTTTGGTCCTTAGTAGATTCACCTGAAGGTATTGTACTTATTGGGTATAAATAGATTTATATAAAAAAATTAGATCGAATGGTAAGGTAGAGACCTATAAGGCAAGACTAGTTGCGAAAGATTATAGTCAACGTGAAGGCATTGGCTATCATGAAATCTTTTCACACATGGCCAGACTGAAATCCATCCGTACTCTACTTATGATAGCAGCTTTTTATGATTATGAAATTTGGTAGATGGATGTGAAAACTACCTTCTTAAATGGATATCTTGAGGAAGATATCTATATGGAGCAGTCTTTGGGTTATATATCCAGTGATAGTGATCACAAGATCTGCAAGCTGCAGAGGTCCATATATGGACTCAAGCAAGCATCTCGGAGTTGGAACACTCGCTTTAATGATATGATCAAAATATTTGATTTTATCAAAAATGAGGAGCCATGTGTGTACAAAAGATCAGTGGGAGCGCTGTCACATTCTTCGTATTGTATGTAGATGACATCCTCCTAATCGAGAATGATATTTTCATGCTGATATCGATCAAAGTATGATTATCAAAAGAATTCACCATGAAAGATTTAGGAGAAGCTTCCTATATTCTTGGTATAAAGGTCTATATGGATAGATCTAAGAGAATGATAGGACTCTCACAGCGAATGTACATAAAGGAGGTGCTGAAGAGATTCAGCATGAAAAACTCTAAGAGAGATCTATCCCTTAAATATGGCATTCATCTCTCCAAGAAGATGTGTCCTGACATACTTGAGGCTAATTGGATTTTATAATTCAAATAGGACTTGGATTCAAAGCCTAATTAAATTAGGTTTGACAGAATTTCGAATTGGATTGGATTCGAATTCGAATTAGATTCGAATTGAACCAATCATTTCTAGATTATTAGTGATGGAAAAATATCATCGTCGCTAATTCAATCGCTAATAATATTTTAGAAAAAATATTTTCTAAATTATTATTCAATTTTTAAAAAATTTATTAGCAACAGCAAGTTTTTCGTCGCTAATAACCCCAATCTGCCATCACTAATAATTATTTTATGTTTAAATATTATAAAAAAATTAAAAAATTAAACACTTTTAGTGATAACATTTGCCGTCGCTAATAATTATATTGCGATCGCTAATAGTATTAGCGACGATAAGATTTTTGATCAATTTTGTAGTGGCTAAAAGGTATTATTAGCAACAAAATTATTTCCGCCACTAACACCATCGCTACAGGTATTAGTGACCTAATACCTGTAGTGACCTAAATCCTAATACCGTCGCTATAGGAAACAAATTTATTATTCTTGTAGTAACCTAAATCCTAAATTCTCATCCTCCAAATATCAAGAACACATCCTTAGTCCTTCTCAAATACTTAAGGATATATTTTACAGCTATCCAGAGCTCCTGATCGAGATTCGACTGATATTTTACTCGTGACACTCACAACAAGAGAAATATCGATCGAATACATAGCATAGCATACATGAGATTCTCCATAGTAAAAGGATAAGGGATCTGGCACATTTGCTCAATCTCCTCAAGTGTGCTAAGGCAAATCTTCTTGGAGATATTAACTCCGTGCCTAAGGGTAACAATCCCTTTTTAAGTTCTTTATGCGGAACCCTTCAACACTTTCTCTATGTATATTTTCTATGATAAATGAAGTATTTTCTTAGATCTATCTCTATAGATCTTTATTCCTAGAATAAAAAATACTTCTCTTAGATCTTTTATAGAGATTCTCTTCGACAGCCAGATCTTAACCAAGGTCATCATGGAAATAATATTTTCAATTAGGAGGATGTCATCCATGTACAATACGAGGAATAGCAAGCACTCCCACTGACCTTCTTAAAGATGCTTGGTTCCTCCTCATTCTTGATGAAATCAAATGATTTGATCGTATCATTGAAACGATAACACCGCCTCGTAATAGTTTTAGGGATCATCTTCATATTTTCTATCTCCCATGAGGAACATTCCTCTACATTCTTTATAAGTATACATTTGTACCTTTCAGAAGGATAGGAGATTTAACTAGATCTATGAGGTGGATGAGGTACACCATCTACTAGCTCCATGGGTTCTATAGGCCATATGATTTGTTGTTGCTCTTAAGAGACTTTCTCTTTGAGCCATAATTGCCTCCTACTATTTCCATCATGGATAAACTATTTTTCAAAAAGACAGTGTGTCAGATCACAATCACATTGTGATCCTTTGAAAGATAAAATTAGTATCCCAAAAACTCTTTGGATATCTTATGAGCTCTCATAGATCTAACCTCTAACTTGTCCGTCTATTGTTGCTGGACATGGGCCGGACATCTCTAAATCTTAAGATGATCAAAATTTGATTTCTTACCATATCACTTCTCATATGGTGTGGTAAGAACAGATTTAGAAAGAATCCAATTCACTATCTAATTAGTGGTAAGCTAAGCATGCCCCTAAATGAATAACGAAAGGTTAGTGAAGCTCATTATGGATCAAACATATCCAATAGGGTCCGACTTCTTCGTTCTGAAAATCTCATTGAGTTGAGGCATTTTAAGTGGAGTTCGTTATGAAACTATATCATTTTCTTGAGATAATTGAAAATTTCTTTAGGTATTATTCTCTTCGATCTGATCAAAATACCTTTAAAATTTTTCGATTTGCTTCTCTATTTCATATTTGAATTTTTTGAATATTTTAAAAGCTTCAGATTAGTATATCTCATACATATACCTGTATTGTGGATAATCAATGATAAGAATAATTAAGTAGAGATAACCTCCTCTAGCTGCTACATCAAATGAGCTACACACATCAGTGCACTGTTAGATATGTGCCCTAGAAGCCAATTATTGGCTGACATATTTTATAATTTCAGAGCTTAATTTTATATTTGTAATATTTTATTATAAATAAAACTAATCCATTTCAATCATGTTTATGTATCCATGATTTATCCTAAAAATTAACAAAGATGATTTTTGATTATTCTCGAGGTGTTGAGAATTTGAGACATACATTAATTAATGGTTAATTTCTAAATGCTTTCGATCAAAGGATCATCACGGAGGACAGTGATCAATCCATTCGAGATCGATGCATGGTTCACCTCCCTTATGAGCAGATGAGTCTCGGATCTATAGTGTAAGGACACTGGGGTGAGAATGCGGTGGTTGTTAGAGAACAACTTACATTGTGCGTGATCAACACGAGAAATCACTTGAATGTCTACTCACTCGTCAGTAGTCTTCTCGATGCTGTAGTGGTATAAGTGGTCCTTTGACCTGCGTGTCATCGGCTATTCACAGTGAGGCTACTAAGTTTGACTACACATTCTTTGGTCCCTAGCCATTTAAATCCTTACTGTGTATGTTAGCTATAGTAAGTTCAGATTCATTATTTAGGATAGGATGTATCTAGATGGAATCTATCGATCTTAGTAGAAAAAGAGAAGTCCTATACGATTTACAAGACTAAGTTCAAGAAGTCTTTCGTCAAAGCAAGTATGAATACTGGAAAAGAGTTTTTACGGGATTCATAAATGAACTCGAGTCGAGTCAATCTAGCATATGACTAATGATGGGTTCTGAAGAGTTCTCCATGACCTCCATCAAGTTGGGACTTACGATAGAAGGACTGAATCATACGATAACTACACCTAAGGATTCACACTTTCATTCTATTGGGTTATCACTACATACTATCAGGTGTCACTGGTGGACTGTGAGACTCATCGAGCATCGTTTTGAAGATTGATGACCCTCGAAGGATAGAGCTGAAATTATTTCAATCCATCGAAAGAAGTTTCGATGATATTGTGATGAAGATCACAATATATCTCATTATCAGATAGAATAAAACTTATGAGATCACACATCAAGGGATTTAATCTTGAATTAATCAATTAGGCTTATAAATTTTAATTAGGTTAAAATTTATTAAAATCCTATTGGGTTTAAAAGAACCATGCTAGCACATGATTAAACCTAATTCTTCTCAGGACTTCGATTGGATCAAGTTCATTGCATTGAACCTAACCTAAATTCATTAGGATTTTGCTGGATGCATAATTATGAGCCCAAAAGGATTGAATTAAGTCAATGAGTTGGCTAAATTATCTCCTCATTATCTTCTCATTTATTTTCTGATATTGTATGTGGAATTATAGGAAAGAAGAGATGGCGCCATACATCTCTTTTGAAAAATCCAAGGGGTGCCAACCTTGGATTGGCATGAGGAAGAGAGAGGGGCCCACCCCCTCTCTTGCATTAACGTGGAAGGAGAGAGAGAGGGGCTACGCCCCCTTTCTTGTACATGAAAAAGCATAAGGGGCGCCAAGTGTTGGCACCCTAACTACCTATCCTCTCCCTAAGTACCTACCCTCTATTATTTGGGGTGCCCACTCAGTCTGCCTTTTCTAATTGTGGCACCCCATATGCTTGCCATAAGAGATTAAGATCCTACCAATTAAGTTTGATTTTAATGAAAAATAATCAGATTAAAAAGATAAAAATCTTTATGAGATAAGAACTAGCCTTTTTAAATTAATTGATTCTTGATTTAAATCAATCAAGGAAGGGTCTATATAAAGAGACAGTCTTTTAGGATTTTATAGAATAGAATTTTATGAAATCAAAACTCTCCTCTCTCCTCTTCACGCCTCACCCTCTCTCCCTCTTCTCTTTTCCATGCCCAAGGTTGGGTGTCCATCTTCCATACGCCAAGAAGAAGAAGGGTTTCTTTTACAGCAAGAACAAGGAGAAGAAGGCTGCAGTTCAAGGGTTGAAGTTGCAGTCAAGATCATTTGCTGATCAAGATTCAAAGAGGCAAAGATCCTACTTGGAGAAGAAAGACTATCACAAGAAGAAAGATTCAAAATTGATCCCGGTGGATACCTATAGAGGCCGGACATGTGTGCGGCTCCAGGACCTTCGAATATGAGATCATCAGAAGTGGTGTATTTCTATCCGCATAAAGGTATGGAGATTTGATCTCACTTTGGTTTTATTTTTAAATTATATGTATGTCTTTATTTCTAGGCTTGGGTAGGATTAGATGAGATCTAATGCATGTGGGTTAAAGGGTTTAATCCGATTTATTTTTGCTACTCTTAAAAAGATTTTAAAATCTATGCATGCATCCTACCCGATTTTCTAACATGTTCATCAGGGCAAGTATCTCAATAGTCCTTTTCCTATGTCCCACAAAGGATAGCTTGGCCATATTTCTTTGAAGACAAGACTTATAGACTGGATATGACTCAATAGTCAATGAGCCAAAGGGTTCATCTGTCTCCAGTCTGTTAATCTTTTCTTCTTCTACATGACCTAGCCTAAGGTTTCATATATACTTGAGGTTTATCTCATCACTGGATCTCTTAGTTCTAATAGCACTCACTTATCTGCTCGAATATATGTAAATGATGGAGACTGTTGATCATAAAGCCACATCCAATCATTTTATTTCAAAATAAAGGTACAGTAGTCTTTATGAAAACTAAATTCGTAGTTGTTCTGTGCCAAAATAGAAATCAAATTTCTACTAGCAGCGAGAATATTATAACAGTCCCTAAACCCACATGGTAATTGCAGAGGATAGGTATCCACAGCCACAGTAGCAACTCTTACTCCGTTGTCTATCTGAAGGGTCATATCACCTTCCCTAAGCCTTCTACTTCCCTCAAGACTCCGCATAGAAGTGCACAAATGTGCACCAAAACCAGAGTCTATGACTCAACTAGGAGTAGAAAAAATCATAAGTTTAGTTTCAATCACGTTCATATCTGACTTACCTTCCAAAGGTGTGTTCCTTTATTTCTTTAAGATTTTTAGATTTTTATGACAGTTTTTCCACTCCACAGTGAGAACTATGCCTCTTGAACTCTTCAAGATCCCTAAGTGGTCACCAACATATCTAATAACTTGGTCAGGGTGCAATTAATCTTGTTCATATGGTAGTTTATTATAAACTTTTCATACAAACGAGTAAAGGATTGTCGGATCAAATCCACTTGCAATTCCTTATGCTTGATCATGCCAAGCTTCTCAAGCTCCTCCAGGTCTTTGATCGATGATCGTAGATCGACTACCCTTGATTAGCATTGAAGGATCTCTCAGACACTTCATAACGCATAGATCGCTTATCTCACCATACAACTCTTGTATGTGAGTCAACATAGCCCAAGCAGTCTTCATGACCTCATGCTAGCATTGCAACTCATTTGACTTAGACACCAATATGTTACACCTGACCTTGTTACGATCATCTATCCAATTTTTAGTGCTTCCAATTGGTCATCGATTGGACGGTTTGGTATCACTAGAGTTTTCTGATTTTTGATATAGCTAAGCTTCTGGAACTCAAAACAATTTTCAAATTTTTAAGCCAATCCTTATAATTAGATATGCTTAATCAAATGATTTCTATAATTGGGTAAGATGATTGGAGGTAGATATTTTCTAATAGAGAGAAGAAGATTCTAGTTAGATTTTGTAATTAATTTATTTAGTTTGTTTAAAATTTTATTTTAAAACAACTACCTCCACTATTTCTATAAATTCCTACACTCCTCAGGTAAGAAACGAGAACCCCTTCACGAGTTAGGATTCCTAGTGGATATTGCAGTCCCACCGATTGGCATGCTATCTCACCTGACAGTTATTGATAAATGTGTTAACCAATAGATGGATAACTCTTATCCAATGCTTCTCAAGTAAATTATAGTAAACCTAATCTCTAGGTCATGAAACCTCATCTGACAGTTATTGGTCTCATTTTTTTGTTGTTAAGTCAGACCCACCATTGAGTGTGAGTGAAGCCGTCATTGGGACCCTCACCTGACAATTAGTGGGCCCAACCCCATCTCCACCCCGTAGTATCTCATGCCAATAGAGTAGTTGCTTCTCCCCTGATGCAATTGAACCACTGTGACCAACCGAGAACAATCAACATCAGAGAGAGCACGGTACTCTGCAATGGTGGAAGACCCTATGACTTAATATTAACAGAGAGATTTTTAATTTAAATCTCTTTTAATTTACATCTCATGCAAATTTTAATTGATTAGGGCATGGGTTGAGCTCAATCACTAGGCACCCAAATCTAAACTGATCACTATTAGCCAGGTAAATAAGAGATTGATGGGAGGCTCTCTGTTGCCAGTGGCAACAGTCCTAATTAAATATTCATTGCTTAATGAGTTGTCTTAGACACCAACAGGTCCTGACCAATTTCAATTGGGTTAACCTAAGTGATCGAGGCTCGAGCCACTAAGCCAAGATCATATTATGGGTCATTGATTTAGCATACATGCATGTTAATCGATTTGATCCTACAATTATGGTTTTGATCTCGAGCAGATTTGACCTAATCACAATCAACTTCTTGATTCGATTCGATCAATTACCTGTCTTGATTGAACCCAACATGTGCCAATCAAAAACCCTAAGGACTATAATCAGATTACAAATCCAATCTAGTCTACCCATGAATCCAAATCATAGAATTTTCAAATCTTGAAATAAAATTTTAGATCTAAATGAAACATCACAAATCATCTTTAGATTTGAAACTAATTTCAAATCTGAAGCAAATATGATTTATTTCAGATCTGAAACAATTTCAGATCTAAAATAACAACATATTCATATCGCATATGATACAGAAATTTCAGATCTTGCAAGTTTTAATGATTAACATCGTTCTAGAACAACCATACAATATAACTGATTTATGCTAGGACAACTTTATGTCATAACTTTATAACAGCATAACTGTTACTTGGGGCTAGCAGCAGGATTTGCATATCATGCTTGCATTTTGGCTCAAGCTTCAACTGACTGTAATCTAGTGGTCTAGAGTTCACATCACATCTTGGCCGTATTCCTATATTTCTATTGATGAAATGATATCAAGAATACTACTTGATAGTTATAGGAATAACTATGATTAATGTATCAATTCTTTATATGTTATCTACTATTTTAAGTTTCTAGATTGCCAATCTATTAACATTATAACTTTCCTGAAAAATTTGTAGACATTATAGTATTTAGATATGATGCTTGATTTTTTTTATTTTCAAGTAGTATTAATAAAATTTACTTTCTCACTAAAATGCACATGACATATCTTCATCAAAAGTACCATTAAATAGTTCTATATAACCTTGTTTATAAAAATGTGTTTCTTTTTTCACAAGAATATTGTAGAAGGTATAATAGCAAAAATCAAGTTTGGAGCTTTTATTGATTAGGTATAACTGTAGAATATTTCAAACTAGAACATATTTAACTCCAACAAGTCAAGTAGGCATAGGCAGTTAGTATTTGTTTGATGACAATATACATGGTGTAAATGTTGACATTGTTGTGGCTTGATTTAATTAACAAAACTCGAGAAACACTAGGAGAGCAGTCTGCAAGTTGTAAGAAGAGTCGAACTGTGGTTCTCATGTATTTGCTTGTGGCATAACTGCTAAATAGTTACTTTGCAACTTTGGTTTGCAAACTTCTCTCCAATGCTTCTCTTATTTTAAACAAAAAATGTTTAAGCAAGATGTACGTATAGAATCAGCTTATTGTTGATCAAAACAATCATCAAATATAATTAGTTAAAATATCTCAATAAGAATGTTGGAATAGCGTGGTTTCATGCATATATTTAATTTTTTTAGATTTAATTATAGTGGAATAAAAAATTTAGATTAAACTATTTTAATCTAGACATGCATCAGATCTAATCTATAAATCAGCTATCATGGATCTACGATCATGAAACATTCAGTCTGAAAAATTTGATTATAAGAAATATAAAAATAAACAGGAGATGTGATCTCCATACCTTTGCACGGGTCAATAAACACCGTAGTTGATTATCGTGGTATACTCCAAGGTCCTCGAATCCGATCGGAGGCCTGCATCTTCATCGGGATGCTAGCTCCCTTATAGAAGATGCCTTTTGATGGTTGATATTGCTAATCTCCATCAATCTCTCAGACTTTCTAAAAAAGATAGAGTAGAGGAGGAAGAGGAGAAAGAAGATGGGAAAGAAGAATTACAAAGAGACTCTCTCATTTTCTTCTTAGAACCTACGCATGAGATCCCTATGCTAGAGATCTAGAGAAAAACTCTTTCTTCTTTTTTCTTCCATATACAAGAGAACCCTTTCTCTTCTTTTTCATGCCTTTAAAGAGGAACTTTTTGTCTCTCAAATCCATGCTCACAAGGAAGACTCTTCTTCCTTTCTCACGCCCATGAGGAAGACTTTCTTCCACTCCTTTTCTCACACCAAGATCTGAATTTCAGATTTCTCACGTTGAAAAGCCTCTTCTCAAAAACCCTCTCCAAAACCCACGGCAAGAGAAACTATTCCTCTCTTTTTCCCATGCCAAGAGAGGGACAAAATTGAATTTTATCACATAAAAAACCCTTTTTAAAGTGACATGGATAGGGTTTATAGAAGAGTTTGGGGGCATCCAACTCTTGGAAGCCTCCTCTCTTTTTACGTGGATGAGGGCGTGAATGTTTCTCCTGCAAACTCCTCTTGGGCGTTGGTTATTTTGCGCAAAAATAATGATGTGGCGTGGCTTATGTGGGGTGCTAGGGAAGGGATAGAGTCCTAGTCAAACTGGGCTCTTATTTGGTGCCTCATTCAAACCCTAATTAATCCTAATCTAATCAGGAGTTGATTGGACCCAAAGAAAATGAAATTCTAACCCAATTAGGAATCCAAACTCTCTAGATTAAATCCTAATCTCATTAGGAATTAGATGGCATCCAAATCCAAATCAAATAAAACTTTGATCTCCCTTGCAATTAGGTTATCTCATAATCCAATTAGACTTGATCTAATCAAATCCAAACCTAGCTAAATTGAATCCAATTCAATTAGACTTGATTCTAACCCAATTGCTCAATTAAATTGAGCCAATTAGTAATCAAATTGCTAATTAATCCTTCTACAACTCACTAACACTTAGTAAATTTGACAATTACAATAATTATTAGATCAATCATCAATTATATTGACAATTAGATCCCTCTGCGATTCATAATCACAGATCAACTATCTGATCGAATATAGACCTCTTTTGTGTGTGATCCTATAGATTCTATTTCGTCTGTTAGTGAGATATACTGTGATTTCTTTCACAACATCATCGAAACTCCTTTTGATGGGTTGGAACGATTCTAACTCTGTCCATCAGAGGTCATCGATCATCAAGACGACCCTCGATGAGTCTCACAATCTATCAGTGACACCTAACAGTATATAGTGGCAACCTAGCAGAATAAAATATTGAACCTCTAGATGCAGTTATCATGTGATTCGATCCTTCTATCGTGAGTCTCGACAAGACAGGTTATGGATAACTCATCAAACCTCATTGCTTATCATATATAACATTCAATCGATTCGAGTTTATAAGTGAAATCCTATGGAAACTCTTTTCATCATTCACTCTGCCATGGTGATGATCTTCTGAACTCAGTTTCATGAATAACATAGGACTACTCTTTATCTATTAAAATTGATAGATCCATCTAGGTGTGCATCCTACTCCTACAATGAATCTACTGCAACCAACATATACCTCAAGGCTCTGTATGGTTAGAAGACTGAGTTATAGTGCAATCAAACTACAGCAGCCCTATTGTGAGTGGTCGAGGCACCACAGGTCTAAGGATTACTCACACCACTGCAGCATCAAATATATCACTGATAAGTAGATAGACATCTATGTGACTACTCATGTTAGTCATGCTCGGTACCATTGTTCTCTAATAATCACCTGCACTCTCACTCCAGTATCTCCATACTGTAGACTCGAGACTCATATATCCAAGAAAGTGATTTGTGCACCAATTTCACCGGATCAATCACCATCTTCATGATGATCCATCGATCGAGAATACTTAGAAATTAATCACCAATGACACATATCTCAAATTTTTAACTCTTGAAATATGTGTCATCATCTTATTAATTCCTTGGACGATTCATAGACACATGACTCTACGTGAATGAAGAATTAATCCTATTTATTTATTTAATTACAAAATTATGTCACTAGAAAGTTACATGTGTCGGCTAACTTGGCTTCTAGGGCATACATCTAACAAAGAATACATTCTAAATTAGTGAATAAAGACAATCTATCATTTCTATGTTCAACTTTGTAATATTGTTTTGTTAGAATCCCATTCGGAGGCAATTTATTGCCAGCTGAATGTATGTCTGTCAATCTAGTGCTGAAATCCAAATGAGTCATGATCGTCCAGGTTTGAAACAATAAAAGAGACGTTATTATTTAGTTTAATATGTGAAGACTATAGGATTTAACTAACATAAATTTGTTTCTTTTGATTTGCCATTTTTTAATTTCTGCATTTGATATTTCATCCGCGAAGTAGTAATTTGTCTAGCATTCCTATTGCAGGTTAAGCCATCAGAGCAGAAGCGTTCTGGAACCAAAGAAAAGCAGTGACAAATGCAGGAGCAGGCAAAATCCCAAAGCCCCAGAAGGACTGGAGCTGTGCTCTGTGTCAAGTGACTGCTACCAGTGAGGAGCGTTTGAATGAACACCTCCAAGGCAAGAAGCACAAGGCCAATCTACTAAAGCTCGAGGTCAGCAGAACAGGGCCCAAGAACAATGGCACAACTGCTTTTAAGCCAAAGACAACTGTTGCTACCAAAGAAGATGCATCTACTGATGGTCCGAAGACTTTGAAAATGCAAGTAGATGGGAAAATGCACGAGGTACTGCAGAAAAGAAATTTCTGTTGTGCAAACTCTACAATGTGAAGTGCAACAGCACCTCGCAATGGCTTCTCACCTCAGTGGTAAGAGACACATATCTTGGATGGGGTTATCAAAGAACAATCAGAAACCAGTGAAGGTCAATGTGACAAACTCCAAAGAGAAAGTAGAGAAGGATTTGACAACCGAGGCTGCTAAGAAGATGATGTGGAGAAGGAAGAGAAAGATGCTGCGAAGGAGGCAGGTGTGGAGAACGATGATGTGGAGAAGGAAGAGAAGATGCTGCAGAGGGAGGCAGGTGTGGAGAAAGATGATGTGGAGAAGGAAGAGATGCTGTGAATGAGGGAGAAAACAGTAGAGAAGTAATGGAAGGGTTGGGTTAATGTTGCAGTACTTGAAGGAATTGGGTAGAGTAAGAAAAGTGCATGCACAGTTTGAAATGCTGCTCAAACTGCCGGATAGGGGGGTAATTATGAGTTTTTACATTTCTACTTGTCTAAGTTATGTAGAATGACAGTTTTGGATCATAAACTCTGGTGAATGACTTGCTTGCCAGTTGCTGGTGAATCACTTCTTCCTAGCTTTTTGACTCGGTATTAGTTGATGTTAGGTTGATGGTCATGAAAATTATGCTTAATTATTCCTTGGATGGTTTTTTCGGTCTAGAGTTTGTGTGCTTTATGTTTATTGCGAAAAACAGTAGCAAGTCACCTTATAATTTATTGATAAATTAAATGAGACAAGAGCAGCATGCAAGAAAAGGTTATTTACCAAATAATATTTTTAAAAATAATTTATCAAAATAATATTCTTTCTAAACTATGTATCAAAATATTATCGAAACAAAGTCGTCCTACAATAGAACGACTTTCAGTACTGACTCAGCACTCTTAGAGCCAGCTTGGATAGTGACGACATAAAGTCGTCATATGGTAGAGCGACTCTTTGGGTCGCTCTATCACAAAGCAACTATATGAGTCGCCTATGATAAAGCGACTTTGAAATTCTCTGCCATGTCATCCTAGTAAAGGGTTGTTCCATGGGTCGTTTTTTTAGGACAGCAAAAATAGGCTTTCTATTTTAGGCCTATGGAACAGCAGAGGTTACCCCATGAGTTATCCCCAGCAAAAAGGTCATTCTATAGATCGTCTCTTTTTATGTGCTAACCCAAAACTCAGCGTGCCATCATCCGTCTCAAAAAAGGATGACCTAAGAGTTGCCCCCATTCACCCAAAATGGATTTCCTTCAACTTTTAGGTTTCGAAACTTCCAAAATTGCCTCCCAATGATCTGAAGTCATCTTGAATGAACTTGAGACTTCCAAACAATATCATTTTCACCTCCAACTTGATGAATTTGCAACTTTAGCCTTCTCCACACATCTTTATTATTTCAAAAATTCTTGAATCTCCTAAGATATGCACTTAAATTTTTTAAAAATAAAATCAATAGTACTCCTCTCAAATATTTGTAGCTATCAAAATCAATTTTTGAGATAACAATGTTAGTCTAATACCATAAATGAATCATATATAAATAACATAACTGCTCAATAAATGCTTAATTTACTTAAAGTAGTTTTTGATGTTGTAGTGAATCTCTGTATTCCTCCTTTATTTCCGTCAGAAGAAAATTGAGCATGCGGTAGATATCAGAATCCATCTAAGTTCATATATGCCATCTGAAAAATCTAATTATATAATTAACATTGCAGGATCTCTTAGAGATGGTAGATAATCTCAAACTCCAACCATATAATCTGTATCAAGCTCAACAATGATTTTTTATGGAACCAACAAAAATTTAGCATGTGCATTCAGATAAGAAAACTTGTAACATTAATTTCAAAGTAATGTAGACCAACAAATTTATTAACAAAAAAATATGTACAACTATTATAACTATCGAGATGTGTATATGCAAAGGTACTAGGCCTCCTCCGTATCTGTCTCTCGTAGACGCGTGTCATCTTTGGCCACTATCATGATCGCTCAGGCACAGTATCAATCGATGGGAGGGAGATGCTGTCATGCTCGGTCTATTAACATGTACCTGATGTTTGTCTCAAAAAACCCTCAGTCTATCCCTGCCTCTGACCCTCCCATATATATGATCAACGTCCTGCTCATCGAGTCACTGTGATGTATCTCCCGACTCATTCATCCTCTGTGACATAGATGCATCATCTACGGAGAGACCGAAGTTTGAGAAGTCGGGATATGAGGTGTGTTGGGCATATGATGAGGTACTTAGATTATCCATCGATGGCACAGTGCTGAGTCATCTATCTTCAGAGATAACTCATATAGTATTGATAAGGCCATCCATAACATTGGCAAATGCTCGATCCTTACACCCAACAGTGACCAAATGAAAGCCCGCTGCTTGTCCGATAGTATAGTGACGTGATTCTCTGAAACTGTCAGTATCAAAAGAATAAATAGATATTATTCATAAGTATAACAAGAACAATATAACAAAATGAGATAAAAAGCAAAATATACTTCCACAAAATCCATCATGTTGTCCGAAGGATGGAACCTTATCTCTGGCCACTCACTCATCAATGGCAATGTGAATCGCCTAGTGAAGGTCCTATACCACTCCAAATATGATCATAATAATTCATAGTGGGGAGCATAGGTAGACCAGCCACAATCAAATCCTCCGATCGCTCCCATGCATCAATATGCTCCTGATGTTCTCGAACCCAATCATGATGATACCGTCCTCATTAATCTAGACTATGGAGGCCATCACGAGTGTCTTATGGTGGGGGATGCCCTGATGCATACCAAATTGTCGCATCACACGCTTCGGATAATAGATGTTCATGATGTCAAAGAAATAAGAGGTGCACGTGTCCTCCATACATGCTGATCTGATCGGCATACCTCGAGCCATGCGGTCAAAATCTCTAATGTGTAAGGCACCTACACCATCTGATCATTGCATTGCTGGTCAAACTGATCCCTATAGTATATGACTATGTGCAGCATCGGATTGCTCGCACTAGTAAGTCGAGTCCTTCATCTGTCGAAATAAAGTCAATATGTTATTGTGTGAAACATGCAGTCATTTATCATAAAAAAATCAATACTATTGATTATATACCTGCATCCCAATGGATCAGCCTGGTCATGCTATATCTTGCCAAATGGGTCCTTAAAATTAGCATCATTCTCGTCTAACAGGTCATATCCTATTGCATCACCTTTCGGTGCCGACTGATGGGCTTCTACCGTGAGGACTACCCTATCTGGCCGTCCAATGTGTAAATGCTCCCATATCCAAAGCTGTAGCAACACCAATAGCCCAACTATCTCACGTGCATCTGGTCTGATGGTCCTGTAGAGCTCATGATATAAGAAGGTTAAAGTAGCACTGCCCTAACTCAACTGCCCACATGCGTGGAGATCACGTAGAAGGGATAAGTACAACAATTATATGTGGGATCAAATTTATCAGTGAATAGATGATCACCAATAAGACACAAAATGAATGCTCAAGCATGTCTCTGCACGATCTCATCATCCACATCATCTGATAAGTGGTGGAACATATCGCGAAGCCAGTAAAATCTCAGTGAAGACCCTGACAACATCGTCTCTAACGGTCTAATCCCAAACAATTTCTCGCAGAGGTCCAACCAAATAATCTATGCAGTACCGATGATGGCAGGCCCATGGATCCATAATCCGAGTAGAATAGTAACATCCTGCAATGTGATCGTCATTTCTCTGATGTGGAGGTGGAAAATGTGAGTTTCCTGATGCCATCGCTCTACCATAGCTGTGATGAGGGCTCAGTCCAGTTGTATATCGCATACTCTAAATACTCCATAAAAATCAGCAATATGAAGATACTCTTGCATTCACTCGCATGGCCGTCAAGCGTGCATGACGGTCGAGCCCCTGTGTCTATAGTGTAAGAGGCCCGTGTCCTCTCCAAAATATATATGATTAGTGCGGTGTTGGATCTGGAGATACAGCATGGTAGGGTCTGTCAACCCTAAATGCACGTCGGAGTCTGAACCATGTCTGAGACACAAAATGAAAAGACGATCTTACGACCAAGAAATATCAAAAAAGATAAGAAATATTAACAACAGGATAATTTCATTAATTTTTTCAAACATTTACATGATATGATTACATAACCAAAATACTTTAAAGAAATACAAATGATACATAAAGACAGTCTACATAATATGAACAAATAGATAAATCAGCACTGTTGGGGGTATCTGCACCGGTTGTGCCCTATCTCCTTGCACAGTCCACACCATACAATATTTTGTCTTTCCATTGCATGCATGTTATTTTGGATCCTCCTCAATTGTGGATGTCCCTTTCCATGTCATCTTATGAATGGGTGTGGTATGAGTCTAGGTGTAGTCCACTCAGACTAATAACGAGAACTTTCGGGGGATAGAAGATAGGTACATATAACTGCTCATAATGTGCAATAGTATAACAGTCATCAATGAATTGCTTCTAGTCTAAATTCTCACTGGCACATACAGCGAACAAATGGGAGCACAAGTAGTGCAGTAACTACCACTTCCGACATGTACATGTGCACACCCCTAAGTCAACTATCTGTGAATAATCAGATTTGTCGAAGCTATATTACCTTCATCTCAATTGAATCTCATACAAATTCAGTTGGTTATTATACTTAACCACACCATGCTCCCTAAACTTTAGCTGGCATCTATTTAGCTTTCGTCTAATCTGATCGGTGAACATCCTACCGACCTCCTTTCTCTGTGCTGCTATTGCACATTTGACGTTAAACCACTTTGACAAGCATTCAAAGGAAAGACGAATAAGACCAGTAATGGACAATGAGTGAGCCCCTTCAATACCTTATTGAAACTTTCAGATAAATTTGTATTCATTATTTTGTACCTATATCGACCCATGTCATGCACCAGCAACCATTTACTCGGATCGTCAAGTGGATATGTTTTAAGATATTGAAAATAATTGGATCATATTCTCTCAATGTGTTACATGCTTCGATCGAACTTTCAGGACTGATTTGCTTTACAGTTTGATAGAAATAAGCCAAAGAAGCCACATCATAGAATCAACCATTTAGGTTTGCCTCAATATATCTAAGGCATAATCTATGATACCCATATCGCATTGTTCATCCAACAGATTCATCGAAAATAGTAGCTAATATTTCTTTGTGTCGATATGAGATTATGTTGATCCCC
>KE505141.1:236948-250975 GCA_000441515.1 Elaeis oleifera
GGCATACATTCGGGGGAGGATCTTGTCCAAAGAGTATGTAAATCGGGACCCCTCAGCCCTCGTTTCATGGCCGAGATGGCCATGTCTTCATTGAGGTCCGAACCTCAAGCGTGGCCGCGTTGAAGTGCGTCACGAAGTGTCGGAGCGTCTCGTTCTCTCCCTGCTTGAGGGAGAAAAGGCTGTCCGACGTTCGCGGTGGCTTCCGACTGGTGCTGAAGTGGGCCACGAAAGAATGCTCGAGCTGCCCGAAGGAGTGGATACTTCCGGAGCGGAGGCCGGAATACCAGGCCCTGGCAGCTTTGCGAAGCGTGGCGGGAAGCCGATGCAGAGGAGGGCGTCGGTCGCCCCTTGGATTGTCATGAGAGCCTTGTAGCTCTCCAGGTGGTCGATTGGGTCGGTAGAGCCGTCGTAAGGCTCCACATGCGGCATCTTGAATCGACTGGGGATCGGTTCATCGAGTATGAATCGGGAGAGGGGTTGGGCGGTCTGGAAGTCGATGTCGTTGGAAGACTTCTGACCGTCTATCTGAAGCTGGGCGAGCTGACGGTCGATTTTTCGAACCTCCGTTCGTAGTCGTCGATCCGTCGGTGCTGGGAGACTCCGGGAGTTGAATCCCCCGATGAATCCGAGGGAGAGGCGGACGGCGTCTGCGGTCACTTTCCTTCCTCGCTCGCTCGAGCTGGGAAGGAGAAAGACATTGAGACCGGCCGCACCGTGGTTGCCTCTCCCCTTTTGAAGGGAATGCTGGGACAGCTGCTCCTGAGGAGGAGACGGAGACCGATGCGGACGTCGACGGCTACCCCTGGACGGCATGGGGTTCGCCGCCGGCGGTTCTGCCGGCGAGTACGGCGAACAGACGGGCTGCTGCTGAAGGCTCCTGACCGCATCCATCAACACGGTCATTTGCCGTACGATTGCCGCGATCTGTGCCTCCGTGGTCACCGTCGGGCGCGGAGAGCTGGGCTCCGCCGCGGGAGTGAAGGGAGGCCTCTTCCCGGCGGGAAGAACGCCTCGCCGACCCGGTGGCTCTCGATCGCTGGGCTCTGGTTCTTGTCATCTCGGAGAGAAAGCTTTGTGGTGGTCGAAATAACTGCCCCCTTCCTGGCGCGCCAAACCTGTTGCAGTCGAATCCCCTCGTTGTGCCTGGTCGCCGGGAGCGAGCACCTGCACGGAAAAGTCCGCACTGACCGGAGATGACTCCGACGGGGACCCTCCGACGGTCAAGTCAGAGAGGAGAACGGGCAACAGTAGAGAGAAAACCAGAGATCTCAGCAGTGGGGAGAGCTTTCGAGGGCTCGAGGGAGCTTACCAGAGCTGTTGCCTTACCCTTCTTATAGTTGGGGCGGTACGGTCCCGCCGTCGAGTGATGTAGACAGTTGGAGAGCTGTCAAATCATCCCGAGCTGTCACATCGCTGGGGGTTGCCATGTCATCGATGGGTTGACAGGTCCTAGGAATTAATTGGCGTCCTGGGCAGGACAATTCTCCAGGTCCCTGGCAGGGCAAGACCCCTGGCAGCCGTACGGCGTATCCTTGATAGGACTGCAGCCCACGCCGGTCGTTCGGCAGTCGTGAAGGGGCTGGCCGACTATATGTCGGGACTGGACTATCGGGTGGCGACTCCAGAGCACGGTCGGCGTCCAGAGGGTCTGTAGAAGTCGGGCGTTAGTCGTTCAACCCGACGGGGAGTCGATGTTGCCCACCCGGCACGGAGTCGGCTTTCGGACGGTCGGAGTCGGCGTTGGTCAGTCGGGCCGACACGCCCAGGCCGGGCATTATCGGCGGTCGCTATCAGCGTCGCCCGTTATCAGTCGGGCGAAGTCGGTCGGTCGGTCCATCTCGGAGATGGGTCGGTGCCAAGATCTGCAGAGGAGTTGGTGCCGGTCGGTGTCGGAGAGCCGGCATTAGTGAGTCGGTGTCGGGATCCGTTGGTGAGTCGGCATCACGATCAGTTGGCGTCAGGATCAGTCGGTATATCCCAACAGGAGAGTAGAGATTGGATTGAGGATTGAAGTATTTCTATATTTTGGAATCATAATGGAAATGAAACCTCTCAAACCAAATAGTTAGAATAAGAAATCGCTGATTCCATTCCCATTTCAGAGTTCGACTCCTCCAACGAAATATGCCCTGAATATACATGGAGAGAGGTGCGTATGAATAGATCATCGCCCCATTTTATTTGTTCGTGACACACCGCTGCTGGGCTAGGTAAATTTTAAGTGAAATTTCATGAGACCTCGAGCTAAATAGAAATGGTTATAACTAATAAAAAAGAAGAGAGATCTTGAAGTCAAGCCCCATCCGAATCCACCCCAAAGGCAGAGAAAAGGTGGCAGCATTTCAAATGTTCGCCTTCCTCTTGAACATCCGCTCTCAGAGCGCTGCCTCGTTCTCCTCTCCCATGGCCACTGCCATTTCCAAAAAAACCCCTCTCCTGTCCCTTAATCACTCCCTATCTAATTATTAAATCTCTTTTCCTTGCTTCTTGAATCAGACAAGGGAAAATCAGCGGAAAAGAAGTGATCCCCGAGGTCCATGATGGAGAAAATTGCATTGAGACCATATAATGGTTAGAAAACAGAGCAGAGGAATAGGTTTATAAAATTCCTTCCGATAAGACTACATAACAACCCAGAACCTCATCTAAAAACTAGTATAAAGATTCCTTATCAAAAAAAAACTAGTGTAAAGTATTATTTGGGTTCTGTTACTGCGGAACTTCAAGGTTGGACTGAGGTCGATGGGCCCAAAATAAGCTGGGGTCAGTGATACTACCAAGGCTCTTGAGTTTGAACGCCAGGCCTGCACAGAAGTTTACTTGCTGAAGTTTTTCCGATGAAAAACTCTTTCATGCTCAAGTCAGTCAGAAATCAGAGAATAAGAAAAGAAGAAAATGAGAGAAATAAAGATCGAAGCTCTTGAGTAGATTCAAGCGGCCCTACTTGAAAGTCCCTGGCGTCCCTTTATAAGGCCAATATTGAGATGAGAAACCTAAAAATCAAACTCCTAAAGGCCAAGCTCCCAAAAATTGAACTCTCAAGGCTAACATGAGAAAACCTAAATAAAAAGTCGAGGTGATAAGATCGACCTGACAAGATTGAGGTGAAATGATTGATCTAAGAAAGCTAAGGTGAAGGCAAAATAGAATCAAGTTGACAAGAATATAAAAATATTCTACAATTTAATCTTCATTTATATTTTCTCTTTACTGTTGTTATTCTAAAGTTTTTTTTGTACTTAGGTACGAAGGGTTTGGTCAGAGCTTAATTTTTTTTCTTTCTGTATATAGATCAGCATCTCTTCATGAGTTGATCAGCACCCTCTAAGCCATTATAGTCGAGTAGGATTTAGCATCAACATATTCTTTGGCCCTATATAACTATCCAAAATCTATCCAATATATAACTGATATGAGACCGTATGTACGAATCCTGACATACTCCTTCCATTTAAATTCTAGTATCCTCACTAAGTTAAGGATTCATATCTATTCAAATCTAATCACAAGCACCATGATCATCTTGTGGTCAGTCCCAATAGATTTTATTATAGTATCCTCTACTATATATAGACTATAGATTCCATCCATTTTGATACCATTTGCAATAATCCGAGACTAATCCAAAAAAATTAGTTGAAAATTATTATTCAAATTTTTTTGACTTTATATAAATATTTAAAATCTATTTAATATATAATTGATATGAGGTTAAATATATGTTTGCATGGGTTTTCAAAAAAAAATATAAACAAATTGATGAATTAGAGGTATGGATCGTGATGTCAACCTTGATGCCTTCTTCTTTATTCTTCTCTCTCCCTTCTCTGCATCCTTGTCTTTATTCCTCTCTCTTTTGTCATTTGTTCTGCTCTTCCCATTGTCATGGCTCCCAAGATATTCTTTTTATCTTTCTGATTTATATTTTTTATATTTTGTGATTTAACATAGAGTGGGTACTCGACACCATCGCTCGGCAACGACAACCTGAGGAGAAAGATGAAGACGGGCTGCTGCAGATTCCCCATGGTAGTGATGGAGGTGGGGGCATATGATGCAAAGGAGTCGGCAATGAAAGGATGGACAGAAATTTTAGCGAGAGAATGACAGAGGAAGGGAACACAAAGTAGATCTCTTCTCAACAGTAGTGAGATATTATGCTCATTTATGGATGGCCGTTAATGATAAGGAGAGAGATAATATCGGATCCCTCAATGAAGATTTGTATGAAACGCTGGCAAACTGAGGAGGAGGAAAAGTTTCTCTTCAGAATATCTTTTAATCTTTGTTTATTATTTATTAAACAGGAATCCATATCTCCTGCGATATATTTTGTCTCATATGCATAATTCATAGAATGATGTGTCCCTTGCGTGGAAGTAAAGCAGATGGATTCAAGAAATTCTTTCACGGCGTTTCCTATCAATAAATTATGCATGATTAGTTCCCTGACAGCTACGTCTCAACGAATCATATTTTCAAATATTTAATTTTAACTAAGGTCGGATCTTATGAGAAGATGACGACAGGGGAAAGTTTGAAAGGTCATGGCCTACTACCAAAAAAAAGAAGGGTCATGGCCAAGAACTTGGAGACACGTAATACTTGATGCGAGGTCGATATTTTCCAAGATTTTTCCAAAAATATTAAAAATAATGCTACGCGAGAAACACGTGCTGGATAAAACGGCATCCCGAAAACCTGGTCGTTCTTATCCGCAACTAATCCATCCAGAATTTAAGGTCCGAATGTTATCCAAAGAAAATGGGAACAGAATAAATGAGAAAAAAATAAAATTGAGAAGAAATGATGAACTTACACGTGTGGAGACTGGCCTTTCAAATGACCTCCACGTGGCCATCAGAACCGGATATAATGGATCGACAAAAGTGGGAAAAAAAAAGATTAGGATTATTGTCTCCAAGTTCCAAATCTACGTGGAATAACGCTCAAGAACGGAGAATTTAAGACGGCAAAAACAGAATAACGCGTCCTCTATTTCTTTCTTCTTTTTTTTTAACCCAAAACCAGACCTACCACTAAAACGCGGGGCCCTGCCCAACGTTTTGTGTAGACCGCGGGAGGTTGATGGATTCTAAAAGTGGGTGGATTTAGTTACTTTTGTTGCTGAAATAGAAAAAAAGAAGGGGATAAGGGCGAGCGTTTCGTCTGCACACGTGCCACGCAAGCGGTGGCTGGGTCCGGTCTTTTTGAGAACCCCCTCGCTTTCGCTCGCTCTTTAATATATAAACGAGACCGGGGACTCGGAGAGGGGCATCATCTTTCTGGCGAAGTGCGTTTCGGTGGCAACTCCACTCGCGGTGTATTTCGACTTGCTTTAGATTTCTCTCTCTATAGATCTGTCTTTGGGTGTTATGGCGATCTCGATGGGGACGACGGGATCGTTCGGGGCTTCGTCGTCGGCGAGTTGGGTGGGAGGAGGACTTGGGGGGCGTTGAAGGGGAGGAGGAAGGGGGTTCGGTGCTCCGCCGCCGCTGCCGCCGGGAGCTTGAGGGAGCAGTACCGGACGCTGCGGATCGAGCCGGGTGCCTCCGAGGAGGAGGTCAAGAAGGCTTACCGGCACCTCGCTCTTCGGGTTCGTGTCCTTTTTTTTCCGCTTTTTTTTTTTTTTGGCTTCATCTGATTTTGTTAGTGATTTTTAAGATTTAATGAAATGACGACAATATTAATATACTAAAGGTTATCGATTGTCGGTGATTCTTAAAATTTAAGCTTTAGGAGGAAGAAAAGGAATTGTGGTGGTTTTTGAAGTTAAAAAAAATCGAACGATTTCTTCTTCTAATTGGTCTTTGTTTCGATTTTTTTTTTTTTTAAGGTGAGTTTACGGAAATGATGGATTTTTTTTTTCGGTTTATTTTTAAACTATATGATCTATTTGAGTTAGTTGCAAGGGAGGGTAGGATGATATGAGTTTATTGAGTAGTTTGTGTTTAAATTTTTCTTTGTTGGATTTTTCCTAAAATAATTAAATTATTTTTGTTCACAGTACCATCCAGACGTATGCAAAGGAAGCAATTGCGGCGTTCAGTTTCATCGGATCAACGAAGCCTATGATGTAAGTATTCTCCACCCACCCTTCCCCTTTGTCCCCCAAAATCCCTTGAGAAAATTCTTAAATTTTCATATAGGTATTTTTAAGAAAAATGGCCCCTTTTTTTCTTCTCTGGGTCGAATTAGACTCATCAATTTTAAACTTTGGTAATGGTAGAACATAAAGAAAGTACTGCTTTGAGTGGGCGCCATAATTGGGTTTTCTTCCACCGAATACGAAATCATTTCTAATCTTTTATATTTGGTTGCTATCTATAAATTTTATATTGATAAACTGTGACCATATCTGATTGGATTCCTCTTCAGATTGTGATGAGCTCCTTGAGGCAAGCCGAGGAGGAAAGGGAGCAATGGGAGACACAGGAATGGAGCGACGATGGCTACGCCTACGAACCGATGAGGGGGATGTGTGACCCAAGCTGGGATTTGTGGGAGGAATGGATGGGGTGGGAGGGGGCTGGCATCAGGGACTACTCTTCCCATATCAACCCTTACATCTGAGCAATTACATCAAGCTATTCTTTTGAATGCTTCCTTTACGACGACAATGTACATGGTTCTCCTCTAAAATTCTCAGCAGTTGTGGGTGTATCTGTACATAATTTAGACTCTTCTTACCTTTTCCTAATTTTGGGGTGGGAAGGCTATATATTGTTTCAACCTTCTCTCTTTAGATGCAGTCATGCAGTTACGCTGCATGCATGTTGAAAAATGCAATGGTGATTTGTCATTGCTTTTCATCAGCTTTCTTTCTTAGTCTCGTGTTCTTGGTCCGGTCGGTGCCACATAAATAGTGTTTTGCTTATCCAATAAATCCAAAGGAAAATGTCCTAATCCTTTGCCTTAAAACTTGGCTCAGGGCTTTGCCTATGGACAAGGTTTGGTTCGGGAACTAATTTGATCCAAATCTATCTCCCTTTATAGTGGAGTCAAATGTCTGGATCCAACTCGGTCCACTAATAAACTGGATTGGGTTGGGTTGATAACTGCATTTGTTGGAGCCAGTAGAGAATGCTGCCGAAGGTGGGATTATTTGGAAGGTGGGAAGCCACGTTGAAGTTTAGATTGGGAGAAGATAAGAAATGAATTTTGAGCTATAATGCCCATTGTAAGCTCAAAGTCCTGAACTCTTTGCGTCGTATCTTGTTTGCCGCTAAATGACTTTCCCCAAATTATTGGGTCAGATCAGGATCAAAGAAGTGTTTGGATCAGATCAGACATGGAAGGGAATATAACAGGTATATAGATGGTGAATTGAACAACATGGTACAAAGTGTTTGGAGATTAATCTGTGAGACTGTAAGTAGTTCCCTCGACAAGCAAAGTGATATCACTAACTACTTCTGAAAGAACTTTGGCAGAATGCTTGTACAAA
Organism: Elaeis oleifera; assembly: GCA_000441515.1. Classification (NCBI taxonomy): domain Eukaryota; kingdom Viridiplantae; phylum Streptophyta; class Magnoliopsida; order Arecales; family Arecaceae; genus Elaeis; species Elaeis oleifera. The sequence goes on from KE505141.1 coordinate 244,396, forward strand.
CACACGCTGATGCATTCAGCAACATATTAAGTAACCCTAAAGAGAAAATTATTACATTCTTTCCGAGATATATCCCTCTATCAGCAGCAAGGATTGCAAGAAAAATGAGTTAAACATGTTCTTCTTTCATGTTCACAAGCCAATCTTCTGCCTAATTTTAGGCTCCAATTGCACCAATGTGGCCGTTTCGCCAACTCATTAGCATGTGCCCGCTGACCGATTATGTTTTAATTGAACATATACCAATGTGCCTGGCGATCGATTATGTTTAATTGAATCTACATTTATTTGAATTGAAGAAAGAGATGACCCAGATGGGTAGTCATTACCTTTATACACTTCGTATATATGCAGTATAATAGTTAATTTTCACAAAAAAAAATATTTAGAGAGCATAGAAGATTTGTGGAAAAGATTTTTGATGTTTCGATTTATTCAATTGAACAAATGTAGAGTGATATTTAACGAGCCTGCAATGGTGAAACAAACACAAATAATAAGATGCCAAGATTCAGGTGGCAATGTTCGTTAGAGGCAGGCCAAAATAAATTGACTACTGATATTATTTCCTTTTTCTTGTTTTTTGATTATTGAAATGATGTCTTTTCGATGGCAATAATGATGTGGCATCAGTGTCGCTAAAAGAACTGCAACACAAGTGACATGGTGCACGGACCTCAAATTTGGTAGAAAAGTAGATTTGACGCTAGAGAGGGAGTTGAATCACGCTTAACATGGATACATGAAATAGGAATCCATCCTTGAACTCGAGCTAGACCAACCAAAGGCAGAAGCATTTCATGCAAGCCTCAATTTACAATAGTTAATGGGACTAAACTTATGAAAGAATAACTTGGCATGCATCTTCTTTGCATGATGAACGTGCATTAAATAGTAAACTCCGACGATCTAAATGAGGTAAGCCAAGCCAAGTGTTACGCTGCTCCGTCCTCCTTTCAGCTTTTTGTTTATCTCAAGAAGTTGCTTATTCAAGTTCTGGATGTTTGAATGAAGAAAAGCTCCGTTACAACTTCACAGAAACAATCTGAAAGCTTTAGAGAATCCAACATCTCTAGCTGGGCAGCATCACCAGCAAATCTAGTTTTCAAAAACCGCGTATTGAGCTCAAGCTCTTTAAACATGTTCATGCCTCACGAATGAAACTTCTGCTAGCACGCTCCACTAACAACATCTATTGTAAGGTCCTCTTTTGAAACCAGACATTTAGATAGACAGGCATATCCGGTGTGAGACCATTATTTCTCAACAATCTATTACACTGCAAGACACCGCAATATCTGTCTACGTATGCTTCCTCAAAGATCAAATGAACAGAAAAATAAAAGCATGAAATGAATGAAGGTAAAAAACGCTCAAACATAAGGCATTCACTGACAAATTATGCACCTTCTTCTTTTTTCTACCCTTCCTGATTGACTGCGCTCACAATTAAACATCACCCTTTAGACAAAGCAAGAAAGCAAGTGCCCCCAGCTGACTTCCTGAATGATAGAGGGCCATAGGAATGATGGTGCTCCAAATTCCGGTTTAAAACATACAATCCTTTACAGTTATGCCACGCATTCCGATCAGTACTACAAAATCCATTTATTTTAATAGCTATACAACCTAGTCTTTTCGGAGATTACCAACATAAATCTTTTAAATACGGCTGACAACATCCAAACGTCCAGCAGATAATCTCATCCTAAACAAGAGAACTACATAAATATAGCAACATATAGTTGGAGGTCGGATGATAAATCCAAAGTAGTTCCGCATCCAGAGGTTGTGTAGATGCTCTCAGATGGTTGATAATCAAATGAAAAGAACTGCAAGTAGTCATCCTCTGAATACTTCCTGACGATGGAGTTCCTCTTCTTCACCATTTTCAAATGGCTTTATCGATGTTGAATGAGGTAGAAGGTCTACAAGTGGTTCACCAATTTACCTAACTCATCTTTAGCATCCTGCCCTCATGAATTTGTGAGCATGGTAGAGTTTCACATTTCAATAACACAAGAAAGAATTGATTCCTCATAGCACAGGCATCAACTCTACAGATTTGTAGAACATCTATACCTGATGTCCGAGAGTTTTCTATACAATCCAAATATTTGTAGGAAAAGTTAAATTCACAGATGAATGAATGCAGAGGCATAACAGCCTGTGTCTTTCATCCAGTCTGCACAAAAGGTTCTACACCTTCAAAGCTACCTGGTCCTGCCATGTTATTTTCCTCTTTCCAGCACGGTTCACTCCTTTCCCAACATCTCGACAAATTGATAGCTTCAGATCATTTGCCACAAGGTCACCTTCTGTGGAACACTTGTTCAACTTATCACCCTTCAGGGGCTCCCATTCCACTTGAAACTCCTCCATTTCCTCACCATTCTATAATTAAACAAAAACACATGACGACAATATAATGTACAAAGTACAATACATATGCAAATCAATTCGAGTAGTTACCAATGATGAAACTTGGTTCAAGTCTAATACTGCAGAAGTACTTGGGACTGCAGCATCTCTTACAATGTAGCTTCTATCTTTTTGATGAACTTCCTCTTGAGTCACTAGATTTGGTGCTCGACCATGGTAAACCACTTGGGCTGGGATTTTGGGTGATCGCTTTTTCAGTCTATATGTGGTTTTTGCGATGGGTTCTTCAATAAGCACCGATATCTTTTCCGCAAGAATCTACATCATCCCAGACAACCAACATGAGTCACTTGTTGTGAATTCAGACCTTCCAAAGCAATTCATTACAGCAAAAGGAATCAAGACATCCATAACCATGGATCTCAGCAACTTTGTAGCTTTAATGTTTGAAAAACCTCCAAAAACTGGCAATAGGAACCAAGGAAATGGCAACTAGAAAAGGAATATAAGGAATAGGCAATACTTGACTTCAGCAACGAGCTTAAGTGTCCTCTGATGAGCCTTTTGCAATTGCTTCCTCTTTGCTTCAGTTTCCTGTGAAACAAGCACAGCTTAAAAACTTTTAATGAAGGAAGAAGAGATCATATGGTAGCAATGACGAAAATAGATCTACTAATACTCCAAATTAAACCTTTCAATTGAGAAGCCAGAACCCCTAAAGGAGTGTTTGATACTTGTTTGACTAAAAATAGAAGAAAACCTTTAAAATGGGAAAATATAAAGGGCCTTCAGAAAACAACAGAAAATTTGAAAACCTAACCACAAATGCAACTTAGGAAAGATCTCATGAAAAAAAATAAAAAAATACTAACACAAACCCTGGCACAACAGGAAGCATCACTAAGCCCTAGATCTATCAATAAAAACCCTATGCTTGTGGAAATCGATAGAGGAATAGAGCGGTAAGGACAATTCAGACGACAAAATCTAGATCCCGGAAATCCAAGAGAACAAGTAAAACCCCTCACAAATCAACCCTAAATTGTTCATTCCCTTTGAACAAAACGACACCTTAACTGCCTAATGTCAAAATAATCATATAATATATACATGAAACATTCTAGCTAATTACAACAGCAAAAAGCCTATATCCCTTGAATCATGAAAATAACATCAATAAATAACCTAGAAAACCTAACAATCATGTCATAAACAGGAAAAGAAACCCTAAAAATCCCTAACATCAGAGATTATTAGAAAAACCCCAAATCACAGGATACCCGAAACATTTGATTCCAACACCAAATCAAAACCCTAAATCAATTCAATCAGATTCAGTATCAAACAAATCTGAACACAGAGAGACGATGATAAGCCCAAAGCTCTCACCTTTAGCAACTCCTCATAGTCCTGCAACAGGCTCTGGTGCCTGAACCACGCCCTGGCCTGTTCCCCAACCAAATAAGAGGTGGAGGATGGAGAGGACTCCATGGCCACCCTCTTCCCCTTCTTCATCACCATCACCAATCCTCACAGAGATAAACGGGGGGAAGGAGGAGGAGGAGGAGGCAAAGAGAAAGATTACCACAGGAGGAAGGAGAAGGACAAAAGACACCAACTTGCGATGAAATAAAGAGAGAGGAGAGGAGAGGAGAGGAGAGGAGAGAAAGAATAGAGAGGTTCCTTGCCTGTTTCTGTGTCTGACCGTGACCAAAAGGCAGCAAAGGCCCCATATAAAACGGGAACAGGAGCTGGCTACGAGTCTTCCCCCTTGATGGAAGGGAGGTGGAGAGTTTCCTGGCGTGCAGAGGGGCATTTTGGGAAGTTGGGGACAGTAGTTTTGTTTGGGTGGAGAGAAGAGAGAGGAGGGATTTGGTTGGCTTGATACATATGTCTGAAGCCACCCTTATCTTTCCTTCCTTCTCTTTTGGTTTTGGTCTTGGTTTTCCTTCCCTCACATAACTCCTGGTCCAGCTGGGCCATCAGGAAGAAAGATTGGGAGATTGGAGAGATGGACTCCTTGGAGGGTGGAGATTCTTTAATTTCTCCTCTCTGTTTCTTCTCCCCCCTTGGTGTTAGAGAGAGAGAGACAGAGAGAGAGAGAGAGACAGAGAGAGAGACAGAGAGAGAGGGATGAATGGCTGCTGTGCTGTGATGTTGCAGCTGTTGCTTGGGTACTTCCTCAAGGTGGAGATGGTGGGATGGGACTTTTATTAATTAGGTGGAGTGAATTTCCCATAATGCCCCTACTTTCCCTTATAGACAGGTCCTTTTCTGGACAAATTCTTTCCTTACCTTGACCATGAAGCGCCATGGGATAACCTTTTCCCACTCTGCTCTTGCTTGCCATGGTAAAGTTCTACCTTCCTCCCAACTTCTCATTGCATCTTGTGTGGTCTACTGCATTGAACTATGGACAAAGTAAATTATGATGTTATATTTGCTACCAGAATAGATGTTAGCAATGGAAATTTAAGAAGAATTTTAAATGCCAAAATGGAACAAATCTTTTCCCTGGCTGCCAACCGTTTCATTACTTGGCAAGTCAGGCTGTGACATTCTCATCTCACCAATTTCTCCTCAGCAGCATCTCCTCATAAAATGACAGGGCCATTTTGGCAGGGACCATTTCAAAGACAGAGACAGCAGGGAGGTGGTGGTTGTGCCAGCCACGCCAAACAAGGGAGGACGTAATCCTCATGACAAAGTTCCTTCCTGTTCCTAGAATGACAAGGGGTGTTTTGGGAACAACACTACAAAGAAGGGGTTGTTGGAGGAGGGAGGGGGAATAAGTCCACCTCAGACCTCAGTGCCAAGGGGAAAGGAAAGGCCCTGGAGGCAAGCCAGGCCAAAGCGGCCTCTGGGGACCTTATCTTTTTTAAGGTGATGGATGAGATGCCATGGGTCTTCTGTTTCCTTTCCAGGTAAAAATGCATACTTTGACGTATCAACTCGCTTCCACGGAGGAGAGTAAAACATCCAGAACATGAGACCAGGACCATATGAGAAGGTCCGATGGTCCTCCTAACTCCTAAGCTGTGGTAGATTGAATTCAGCCTTGTAAATATCTGCGATTTCTCAAGAGATTATTAGCAATCAAGACAACACTACCATGCAATTTGCTGTCCATAGAATTTTTATAGGCATCCGAATGGTCCACAGAGTTATATCATTGGATTAAGTTAAACTTGATGGATCATTTAAGAGAGGTTTTATTGGTGGGACCAAGTTTGTAATCAAATGTCACTATGAACATGTTGTAGGTACGACACTATATCAAGTTAGCAAAATCTACATTGCCCAAGGCTGAGCACAGCTTGTTTGGTAGGGTGTGCAGTGGCTCTCCTATACTGATTGTATATGATGAACTATGGCATGTTAGATATCCAATCATGATGTTGAAGTAATTTTTTGTGTAGTTGTTTTGGAAGCCTTTGAGAAAAGAAAGAAAACTTTCTAAAGTTTAAGAAAAGAGGAAAGCATGTATCATCTAAGAGATCAAGGATATGATGATGGAAAACTTTGACTTTCTAATGTTTAAGAATTAAAGAAAGAGGGAATGAAACAAGGCTTTTGGTCAGCTTTTGGTTGCCGGTACCATGGCACTGGCGCATTTTATTTCTCCTGTACACATGGCTTCGTAACTTTCACACAGAGAAACACTACGTATTTATATCAATGGTCCCATGCCATAAAGGAATTGACCAATGATCTCTTGAGATCACGGTGTTATCGTGAGACCAACCTTTTAAACATTGGATGGTTGATGTCATACTCTGACTAACCAAAAAAAGTATGCTCTCAAAACCGAGAAGCTTGTCGCCTTTAGCAATGGAGCTTAATCCATCATTTGACTTTTAAATGCACCATGCCACAACCACTACGAACCATAATATTGTAATATGGTGTCACATCCAGTACGAAGAAGAATTAAGTGCCACGTTACATTTTGTCCAGGGAAACAGGAGAGCTCCACCAGAGTACTTTACCTATTTAATATAAAAAAAAATTTATTTACAAAATAATATAATTTTAACTTATTATCAAATGATGCAAACAGGGTAAAACGTCATTCAAAATGGCATTTTTTGATTGCCACGTCACCACATCGTTCCACCCAAATTTCCACGTAGACGAAAAAAAAAAAATAAAAAATAAAATAAAATCGCCATATGAAATGGCGTTTTTGAAAACGCCA